>JAINUG010000551.1:105000-115000 GCA_029706075.1 Aldrovandia affinis
TCCTGGCCAAATTCCCAACCAAGACAATATATACAATTCATGCCCTCCCTCCTCGCCTCTCCACTGTGTATCTGATGTGTGGTGAGTTTGTACTGGCGCACTATGGCTGCCGTCACGTTCACCCAGGTGGGTGCTGCACATTGGTGCTGGTTGAGGTGAGTTTGTTCACCCAGGTGGGTGCTGCACATTGGTGCTGGTTGAGGTGAGTTTGTTCACCCAGGTGGGTGCTGCACATTGATGCTGGTTGAGGTGAGTTTGTTCACCCAGGTGGGTGCTGCACATTAGGTGGTGGTTGAGGTGAGTTTGTTCACCCAGGTGGGTGCTGCACATTAGGTGGTGGTTGAGGTGAGTTTGTTCACCCAGGTGGGTGCTGCACATTGGTGCTGGTTGAGGTGAGTTTGTTCACCCAGGTGGGGGCTGCACATTAGGTGGTGGTTGAGGTGAGTTTGTTCACCCAGGTGGGTGCTGCACATTGGTGCTGGTTGAGGTGAGTTTGTTCACCCAGGTGGGTGCTGCACATTGGTGCTGGTTGAGGTGAGTTTGTTCACCCAGGTGGGTGCTGCACATTAGGTGGTGGTTGAGGTGAGTTTGTTCACCCAGGTGGGTGCTGCACATTGGTGCTGGTTGAGGTGAGTTTGTTCACCCAGGTGGGTGCTGCACATTGGTGCTGGTTGAGGTGAGTTTGTTCACCCAGGTGGGTGCTGCACATTGGGTGCTGGTTGAGGTGAGTTTGTTCACCCAGGTGGGTGCTGCACATTGGTGCTGGTTGAGGTGAGTTTGTTCACCCAGGTGGGTGCTGCACATTAGGTGGTGGTTGAGGTGAGCTGCTCCCACCATTGTAAAGCGCTTTGGGTTCCTTGAAAAGCGCTATATAAAATCCAATGTTCAATCAATCAATCAATTAGCAAACGCACAACGAGATATTGAACACGCTGTCATCAATTGTTTGGGGAAGCCGATCACACGCTATTAACTCTGACACTGGTTCTAATCTTCCCCCGAAGAACGGGGGAATTGTTAATCAATTTAAAACTTGTGCTTAAACAAAACCTGTTCTACCGGAAAGAATGGAATTTGCTGCATGGATGCTTTCAAATGTTTTACAGATTACTATTGCGATATGGCTTTGTTTCCCACGCCGGCTGCAGCCCTGCATGTGGGATTGTCTTCATAGGGCGGCAGTGTAGTGTAGTGGTTAGGGAACTGGCTGGCGATACGGCTTTGTGGGCGGCACGGTGGTGCAGTGGATAGCGCTGTCGCCTCACAGTTAAAAGGTCTCGGGTTCGAATCCAGGCCGGGGGCCTTTCTGTGTGGAGTTTGCATGTTCTCCCCGTGTCCGCGTGGGTTTCCTCCGGGTACTCTGCTTTCCTCCCACAGTCCAAAGACATGCACGTTAGGCTAATTGGAGAGTCTAAATTGCCCGTAGGTATGAGTGTGTGAGTGAATGGTGTATGTAGTGCCCTGCAATGGATTGGCGATCTGTCCAGGGTGTATTCCTGCCTCTCGCCCAGAACGCATACTGGGATAGGCTCCAGCACCCCCCCGCGACCCTGACCAGGAATAAGCGGCTTAGATAATGGATGGATGGATGGATATTGCGATATGGCTTTGTTTCCAACGCCAGCTGCAGCCCTGCATATCGGATTGTCTTCATAGGGAGGCAGTGTAGTGTAGTGTAGTGGTTAGGGAACTGGGCTTGTAATTCGGAGGTTGCAGGTTCAATCCCCAGGTGGGGGCACTGCCGTTGTACCCTTGAGCTAAAGGTACTTAACCTCAATTGCTTCAGTAAAATATCCAGCTCTATAAATGGATTGTATGTAAAGAAATGTAAAACTGTGTAAGTCGCTCTGGATAAGAGCGTCTGCTAAATGCCTGAAATGTCAAATGTAATTTGAGGGAAGTGTCCAGGATTTCAAAGAAAAAGATTCAAAGATTTCTTTATTTGTCGTTGTCTTTGTACACTTGCGTGCATAAAAAAATGAAATATCGTTCCCCCCAGCCCTCAGCAGTACTACAGTAAAAGACAACAATCACAAATAGGCTAAAATATAAAAACATAAAACAGTTTGCATAAAAACAACAATGGAGCAGCAGCTGCCCAATGGCAGCACAGTATATTAAATTACGCAAAATTACACATATTAAATTACACAGTATATTAAAATGTAGTGAAATGTAGTGTAAAGTGCAGGTTCAGTTCAGTTCAGACAGGGGTATGTCATCAATCCTTCATCTCTTTTTTCTTTTTGTTTCTGCTTTTTTCAAAAGCCAAAGTCAAAGTGCTTTTAATGCCCCACAACAGAGTCGGTGGAGTTCCTCTTGGTACAGCAACTCACAGGTACACACAACAGACAACAGGGAACACGATCAACAACACAAATACAGCACATAAACTCATGTAACAGGTGTATAAATAACACTGTGAATTTCACCAGAAATCCCTCATTATTTCATGTTTATTATTTTTTCGCTCATTTGTGTACGTTTTATAAGCAAATGTGAACTGTTTTTGGAGTTTAATAATATATTTTATAAGAAATACCCTTTGACCTTTGATGAGTCATCAGTGCGCATCGCGCGGTATTCTCTTCAGATTGCTTGGCGCTCTCTGGAGAGAAGTAAGTAGTCCGCCAGGGCTCTTGTCATTTATAGCTATAAAAGTTAATATAAATGTTCATAACATAATTCGCAAGGTAACGGTATTGTATAGCTGGCAAAGTGCCGTTGTGCTTTTCTTTGTTTTTAATGACGGCTAATTTGTTTTATTATCGGGAAACACGTTCTGTCATTAAACCGCATTGGTTGTGGAAATTACGTTATTGCTTTTACTATAGCGGCTAACAACATGTAGCATATATGTGATGTATGTATGCATTGTATGAGTTGTTGTTTGTATGTATGTATATGTATAGGCTATGTATTTGTATTATGTGTATGTGATGTGGGTATATGCTCACATGCTCATGTATGGTGTATAACATGTAGCTAACGTTGGGTTGGTTGTGCTGTCGCTCATTTAAAAAAAATATATATATTAGGCACATATGACGAGCCAGAGTTGCCATGATAACGGCTATACATTTTGTGTTATCCATGACAGAATAAATCGCAGTCAACCAGCAGTCGTTGTCCGAGTCTTCAATGAGCGCCACAGAAAAGAACACAACGCAGACAGACCGGTCACACACACATACAGCAGTCATGAGTAAATTAAATGAATGCATTAATAAAAGATGAATGACTGGGTGGTAGGGGTGTTTTTCTCCCAATTTTGTAACCAATTACACCCTCTATTTATTTCGATTCGCCCTCCCCCACCAACTCGCCGCCCGTCCCTACGGGTCAAGCTAATTCCCCGAGGCCGGCGATGAACCGCAACCTCTGAGATGGAACTCGCCCACCTACTTTCTGGAGACACCCTTTGCGCTTCTCGGCGAGCTCATGCCATCCACATGTTAAGCACGAAATTAACCATTGAGAATTCGAACACCACTACAAAATGGCGAACACACTATATAGTGCACTATTTAGGGAATAGGGAACGAGAGAGAAAGACAGAAAGAGACAGAGACAGAGAAACAGAGACAGAAACAGAGAGAGAGAGAGAGAGAGAGAGAGAGAGAGAGACAGAGACAGAGACAGAGAAACAGAGACAGAGAGAGAGACAGAGAGAGAGAGAAAGAGAGAGACAGAGATAGAGAGAGAGAGAGAGAGAGAGACAGAGACAGAGAGAGACAGAGACAGAGAGAGAGAGAGAGAGAGACAGAGAGAGAGAGAGAGACAGAGAGAGACAGAGAGAGAGAGAGACAGAGACAGAGAGACAGAGAGAGAACACAGACCAGAACTCCATCTACATGTTAAGCACCGTGATGTCATCACGAATCCTTGTGTCCGCGTGTGGCCGGCATCCCATCCCGTCCCATCCCGTCCCGTCTCCAGGACTTCTCACCAGGAAGAGATTATTGTCTTTTATTGCTTTTTCTTACCCCCTTTCACAAAACCGTTTATCTCCAAAGGATTTCTTAAAGAGCGTGAATTATGACGCTGCTCATGGGCCATGAAGGCAATGAGTCACTCCCGTGGAGAGTGGGCTGGCGTACCATATTTGCTCTATATCAGATTTACACATTTTAAAAACCATCGCCATGGGACAAATGGGAGGCTACTGGGCCGTGATGTCATCAATCTGTGAGCATTCTCTCTCTCTCTGTCTCTCTCTCTCTCTCTCTCTCTCTCTGTCTCTCTCTCTCTCTCTGTCTCTCTCTCTCTCTCTCTCTGTCCCTCTCTCTCTGTCTCTGTCTCTCTCTCTCTCTCTCTCTCTCTCTCTCTCTCTCTCTCTCTGTCTCTCTCTCTCTCTCTCTCTCTCTCTCTCTCTCTCTCTCTCTGTCTCTCTCTCTCTCTCTGTCTCTGTCTCTCTCTGTCTCTGTCTCTCTCTCTCTCTCAATTCAATTCAATTCAATTCAAAATGGCTTTATTGGCATGACAAGATCACTCTCATATTGCCAAAGCACACATTTACAATTACAAACATAACACATGGACAGATTTACACAAGACACAGACAGGTATACATTTTTAGACATAACACACAATATGACATTAATTAAGTAATTACAGGCGGTGAGCAGCTCAGTCCCTCAGGCTATGGCAGGCAGATACATATTTAGCTGCCAGAGGAGCTGTTGTTCCTTCACCCAGGAGAACTGCCAGTTTCTCCTCTGGCGTTAACAGTAGGAAGTTTGGAATTTTCTTGGCTATTTCCCCAAAGTGGAAGTCTCTTACTGAAGAGAACTTCTCACAGTGGAGGAGGAAGTGCATCTCTGTTTCTACCTCCCTGTCGAGCAGTGACCACATATACGCTCCTCTCTGGGTAGCCATGTTTGTCTGTGTCTTCCTGTTTCTATAGCCAATTGGTGGTCACTGAGCCTGTATTTGGTCAGGATCCGTCTCTGCTTCGTATCTCTGACGGAGTGGAGATACTCGGCCAATCTATATTCTCTGTTTAGGGTCAAATAACAATTTAGTCTACTTTGGGTTTTAGTTTCATTTCTCCAATGTTCCAAATATAGATATTTTGACTGATTCATAATTTGTTTTATTCTGTTGTGTTTTGAAGCAGTGCTGATGGGAGCCTGGTTGGTTAGCTTCACCATCAGCTGACTGAGGGGACTGTTTTCAGGGTTCAGCTCTTGGGTTTTTAATGCCTTGAATGGAAGGGTGTCTTTTGGGCTTGAATTTAGATGCGTCCAAAATGTTATGGCCCGTTTTTGGATGTTTAAGAGTAATGGGAACGCCCCAGTTCTGCTCGGCAGGCGTTATTTGGTGTCTTCCTTTGAATATTTAAAATTTTTCTGCAGAATTCAGTGTGGAGGGCCTCTATTGGGTGTTTGTCCCATGAGCCATGCTCCAATCCACTGAGCGGGCCCCAGACCTCACTTCCATACAAAGCTATGGGTAGGATAACATAATCAAATATTTTTGTCCAGATTCTAACTGGAATCTTAATGTTTAATAGTTTGGTTTTAATGCATACATTGCCCTGCGTGCTTTTTCTTTGAGCGCGTGTATTGCCATACTGAAACTTCCTGATGCAGATATGGACAGACCAAGGTATGTATAATTTTTGTGTGTTCAATTAGGGTGTTGTTCAAAGTAAAATGGTATTTGTTTTCAAGGCATCTGGGTTTTTTCTGAAAGATCATGATTTGGGTTTTCTTAAAGTTTACATCCAAGGCCCAGTTTTGGCAGTATTTTCCTAGGATGGACAGGTTATGTTGAAGACCATCACTGGTTGGGGACAACAGAATAAGGTCATCTGCATAAAGCAAGTATTTAATCTCTGTGTCATAGAGTGTGAGGCCTGGAGCTGCTGAACGGTCCAGCTGGTCTGCAAGTTCATTTATATACAGGTTGAATAATGTTGGACTTAAACAGCAT
This sequence comes from Aldrovandia affinis, assembly GCA_029706075.1. Classification (NCBI taxonomy): domain Eukaryota; kingdom Metazoa; phylum Chordata; class Actinopteri; order Notacanthiformes; family Halosauridae; genus Aldrovandia; species Aldrovandia affinis. The sequence goes on from JAINUG010000551.1 coordinate 110,938, forward strand.
CCTTGCTTCACACCGCGTTCTTGGGTAAAATACTCTGTTCTTTGATTTCCAATTTTCACAGCACACTGGTTGTGTCTGTACATACATTTTATAAGATCATAAACCTTACCCCCTAGTCCACTTTGAAGAATTTTTAAGAAAAGTCCTTCATGCCAGATGGAATCGAAGGCTTTTTAAAATCTATGAAACAAGCAAATATTTTCCTCCCTTTTTTTGATGGACATGTTTATTAATTAAAGTGTGTAAGGTGTATATATGATCAGAGGTTCGGTAATTTGGAAGAAAGCCAATTTGACATTTACTAAGTATGTTTTTTTCTTGAATAAAGGCTAGTATCCTGGAATTCAGGATACTACAAAATATTTTTCCAAGGTTGCTGCTGACACAGATCCCTCTATAGTTGTTAGGGTCTAATTTGCTTCCATTTTTATAGATTGGGGTGATCAGCCCCTGGTTCCAGACATCAGGAAAGCAACCAGCAGTCAGCATCATGTTGAACAGTTTAACAATGGCAGTTTGTAACTCAGGGGTACTGTTCTTCAGCATTTCATTTTTGATGCCATCCGTGCCACAAGCTTTTTTTTGAATGAAGAGTTTTCAGTTTGTCTGTTAACTCTTTTTGTGTAATTGGGTAGTCTAATGGATTTTGATTATTCTTGATGGCTGATTCAAGTTTGTCTAGCTTTGTTTTAATTTCAATTTGATTTATGTTCATATCTTCTGGTGGGATACTTGTATAGAGGTTATTAAAATGGTTTCTCCAAATGTCTCCATCTTGTATTGATAATTGTTGAGGCTTTATGGTTTCTAAGCTGTTCAACATGCCCCAGAACTGACCCTGGTCTACTGCGTTTTCAATTTCTTTAAGTGTTTCGTTGGTGTAGTGGAATTTCTTTCGTCTAATCGTCTGTTTATACTGGTTTAGAGTTTCAAAGTATTCATGATGTAGTGTTGGGTCATGTTGGTGTCTGTGTTTTTGGTTTGATAGCTGTCTCAAGTGTTTTCTCATTTCTTTACATTCATTGTCAAACCATTTGTTTTCAGAGGTTTTTTGTTTACCGTTTCGATGGTGGGGTTTCTTTGTTTTTCCAAGTTTTGCATTTAATGCAGCTTTTTGGAAGATGTGGGTAATATCTTCTGTCGCTTTATTAACGTCTTCAAAGTTATTTTGGTAGTGTGAATTGTTGAATGTGTTGATTGTATTTTTTATTTCGGTCGAATTCAAAATCTTTACAAATTGTTCGGCACTGTTTGGAGCCCATCTGTATGACTGGTTTAGACTGTACAGCTTACTGGGCTGTTTCTTAAAAGTATCGCTAGTGTGATTTTTAAAGTAAATATTAATTTGACTGTGGTCTGAAAGGGGGGTTTGTGCTCTGACAGTGAAGGCACTGAATGCGGATGGGTCCATGTCTGAGATGGCATAATCAACAACACTTGTCCCAAGAGCTGAACAGTAGGTGAAACGTCCCAAACTGTCCCCTCTGATCCTCCCATTTAATATATACAAGCCCAAGGCTCTGCAGAGATGCATTAACTCCTTCCCATTTCTGTTAATTGTTTTGTCTGGGTTGTTCCTCATGGCTGTGGGTGAGGGGGTCAGAAGTGACTGTGTGAATATATGTTGATCTCCTGTGTGGTCTATACAGTCAGGTTCTGAACCTGTCCGTGCATTAAAGTCCCCACACAGAAGTATTTTGCCTTGGGCTTGAAATTGACATATCTCTGTGTGTAGGGAGCTGTAGAACTCTTCTTCGTGGTATGGTGACTCTGATGGAGGGGTGTATATTGCACACAAATATAAATCTGCCTCACAAATTAGTTTATTAATTTTTAGCCAAATGTGGTTTTTGTTTTGTTTCACGATTGTGGTATATTTGGCGAGATCAGCTTTGAGCCAGATCACCATTCCTCCTGAGTCTCTACCACGGTGCACTGTGCTCAGCTTAACTGAAGGCACTGTGATTTCACAGTAGCCTGGGGGACATTGAGTATCTGCATCAGATCGACACCATGTTTCTAACAGAATCAAAACATCAATATCATTTATATTCTTTAGGAAATCAGGGTCTGTGGTTTTAAGACCAAAAGTGCTGGAGTATAAACCCTGAATATTCCAAAAGCTTATTGTGAAAGATTTCATTTGTGAAAGAAAAGAAATAAATTCAACCAAAATATGAACAAAACGAAACAGATGAAAAGACTAACCTGGTGCAACTAATTTATAGGAGAATGGATATATTTAGACTAACTGTGTGTGTGTGTATTTATCTATGTGTGTGAGAACGTGTGTGTGTTCTTTATCTAAGGTATCTCTGTACCTCATGTCTGCAGTAGTCCTCTGCACAGAGTCTGGAGCATCTCTTTGATTGCCCCTAGTTCAGATATTGGTGTAGTGGGTAGGAGAGGGGTGGGATTGCTCATCACAGAGGCGTAGGTCATCCGTTGGTGATGGTGGGGGGGTCTTCTCTGGCTGGGTGGGGCAGGAGTGTAGGGTATAGGTTGGGGGCGGAGCGCTGCAGGGGGGCGTGGTGCTGCAGGAAGGTGGGAGGCAGTGTTCCTCTGCCTTTCTTGTTGGTATCTGGGAGGTCTGTAGTTCCTGAGAGGAGCAGTTGTGTGGGCGAGGCTGTTGGGGTTGCGATCCAGGGTAACATCCTTCAGTGTTTTTGCAAATGTTCTCACCCGGCCTTGTTCAGGTGTAGCCTGTCATGGAGATCCCATGTCCCGATGTTGGTGTGGTGGGCTAGGTGGATGTTTGGGAGGGCTGCACAGCTCCTTGAGATTTCCATGTTGATCTCATGAATGACATGTGAGGGGTGTCTGTCCTGGGGAGAAGGGTAGAAATTACAATCCTGCTGTTTGGGAACTCTCTGGAGGCCCTCTTAGCCATCTTGGTCATGGCCTCAGCAGTTTCCCGGTGTAGGGTGTGGAGGTCGTTGGTGCCTGTATGCACCACGATGTACTGGGGGTTCCCCAATGTGTCCTGCCTAAGCAGCTCCATGGCTTGGCCTGTGTTTCGGCAGCGTTTGGCTCTGGTGATGAGGCCAGGAAAGAGGCGTTTGGTGTCCAAGTATTTTCCGTTGGAGTCCATGAGTAGGACCACCTGGGCTTCTGGCTTGGCTGAAGGAGGGAGAGAGGGGTAGAGAGAGAGAGGGGGAGAGAAAGAGGGGGAGAGAAAGAGGGAGAGACAGCGACAGATTGTTGGCAGCTGCATACCATACCTGTAACACTGGGAGAGAAAAGGTTTGTAGAGAAAAGGTTAAGTTCAGGCTAACGGAGGCTACTGGGCTGTAATGTCATCAATCTGTGAGCATTCTCTCTCTCTCTGTCTCTCTCTCTCTCTCTCTCTCTCTCTCTCTCTGTCTCTCTCTCTGTCTCTGTCTCTCTCTCTCTCTCTCTCTCTCTCTCTCTGTGTCTCTGTCTCTCTCTCTCTCTGTCCCTCTCTCTCTCTCTCTCTCTCTGTCTCTCTCTCTCTCTCTCTCTCTCTCTCTGTCTCTGTCTCTCTCTCTCTCTGTCTCTGTCTCTGTCTCTCTCTGTCTCTGTCTCTCTCTCTCTCTCTCTCTCTCTCTCTCTCTCTCTCTCTCTGTCTCTCTCGGTCTCTCTCTCTCTCTCTGTGTGTCTCTCTCTCTCCCCCTCCCTCTCTCTTTCACTCTCTCTCGCTCTCCCTCTCTCTCTCTCTCTCTCTCTCTCTCTCTCTGTCTCTCTGTCTCTCTCTCTCTCTCTCTCTCTCTGTCTCTCTCTGTCTCTCTCTGTCTCTCTCTCTCTCTCTCTCTCTCTCTCTCTCTCTCTGTCTCTGTCTCTGTCTCTCTCTCTCTCTCTCTCTGTCTCTGTCTCTCTCTCTCTCTCTGAGAAAGAGGGAGAGAGGGGTAGAGAGAGAGGGGGAGAGAAAGAGGGGGAGAGAAAGGGAGAGACAGCGACAGATTGTTGGCAGCTGCATACCATACCTGTAACACTGGGAGAGAAAAGGTTTGTAGAGAAAAGGTTAAGTTCAGGCTAACGGAGGCTACTGGGCTGTAATGTCATCAATCTGTGAGCATTCTCTCTCTCTCTCTCTCTCTCTCTC
>JAINUG010000551.1:120000-125000 GCA_029706075.1 Aldrovandia affinis
ATGTTATTAACTATGTCTGTGTTCAGTGTGTTTTTAACTACGTCTGTGTTCAGCGGAACGGTGTTATTCGAAAAAAATTATGATGCTGCTGTTTTAATTTCCCCCCAAAATTGAATAAATAAAAAGGGAACACATCAATCATAATATGTGTCATTCACATTTTGTACGCCTCTCCTTTCCTGAGTCATTTTAATTTACATTATTGAATCATATTACATGCATGCGTGAATACTGTTTGCTTTAATATCCAGTCAGAAGAGCATGCCAATATTTATCATTTGGGGGAAGTTGGGGGAATTGAACCTGGTCTAAGGCGGCACGGTGGTGCAGTGGATAGCGCTGTCGCCTCACAGCAAGAAGGTCTCAGGTTCGAATCCAGGCCGGGGGCCTTTCTGTGTGGAGTTTGCATGTTCTCCCCGTGTCCGCGTGGGTTTCCTCCGGGTACTCCGGTTTCCTCCCACAGTCCAAAGACATGCACGTTAAGCTAATTGTAGAGTCTAAATTGCCCTGTAGGTATGAGTGTGTGAGTGAATGGTGTGTGTGCCCTGTGATGGATTGGCGACCTGTCCAGGGTCTATTCCTGCCTCTCGCCCGGAACGCATGCTGGGATTTTTTTAATTTTATTTAACCTTTATTTAGCCAGGCAAAGAAGAACAAGTTCTTATTTGCAATGGCGGCCTGGGTACATACCTGGGTACATACACCATTCACTCACGCACACACCTATAGGGCAATGTAGACTCTCATGACCTGGCCAAGAAGGGCCAGGTAAGAATAGCTACTTTGTCATAGGGATGATAGGCTCCAGCCCCCCGCGACCCTGACCAGGAATAAGCGGCTTAGATAATGGATGGATGGATGGATGGATGGATGGATGGATCGATGGTTGGATGGATGGATGGATGGATGGATGGATGGATGGATGGATGGATGGATGGATGGATGGATGGATGGATGGATCGATGGTTGGATGGATGGATGGATGGATGGATGGATGGATGGATGGATCGATGGTTGGATGGATGGATGGATGGATGGATGGATGGATGGATGGATGGATGGATCGATGGTTGGATGGATGGATGGATGGATGGATGGATGGATGGATGGATGGATGGATGGATGGATGGATGGATGGAACCTGGTCTAATTAATCTGACGTGTGAATGCGCTGGGAAGCCACAACCAGAATACCATTTCATTTTACCATGTTGATTTTAGTCCGTTTTGGGTTTTTCTCAGACTTTCAGACTGACCGAGAATCCTATAATGGAATAGTATGTGTTTATAGACAAGTTTATACAGATTAAAGCATTTTTAATCATGAAAAACCTGGTTTAACTGATCATGTTGAACAGGATTACCCCTGATATAGGTTGTGTTCCATAAAATTTGACGTTTTATGACTGGTATTCAGTTTATCCATGTTATTTGCAATGTTTTCTAGAGAACAGTTGGGCTCTTAAATGACTTCATATCATGTATTTGATAAAGTTTTCATTGATAAAAGATGACACAATGTGCCCAAGACTCTCATTTTCACTCTCATTTTTCAACAAAATACACTATAACATTGCATAGGGGTTCTTACAAGGTATGTGCCCACTGTACATTCGAATCATCATTGTTTGGGGGAAAAAAAAAAAAAAGTGAAAAAAACTGCACAGCATGTTTATATGGAAGGTTGTTGAAATTCTCATCTCATCTCATCTTCAGTCAGGGTCGCGGGGGGGCTGGAGCCTATCCCAGCATGCATTGGGGCGAGAGGCAGGAATACACCCTGGACAGGTCGCCAATCCATCGCAGGGCACTACACACCATTCACTCACACACTCATACCTATGGGCAATTTAGACTCTCCAATTAGGCTACCGTGCATGTCTTTGGACTGTGGGAAGAAACCGGAGTACCCGGAGGAAACCCACGCGGAGAACATGCAAACTCCACACAGAAAGGCCCCCGGCCTGGATTTGAATCCGTGACCTTCTTGCTGTGAGGCGACAGTGCTATCCACTGCACCACTGTACCGCCCGGTTGTTCAAATTCTCATATTCATATGAGAACGGCAGTGGCTCAGTGGTTAGCGACACGGGCTGGCAAGCGGAGGGTTGCTGGTTCAAATCCCAGGAAGGCCAATGAAAAAACAATGAACCTGAAACCGGAGGGAGGCTAGTTCACTTCCTGGGGCACTGCTGAAGTGCCCTTGAGCAAGGCACTGAACCCCTAAAACTGCTCCAGGGGCGCCGTACTATGGCTGACCCTGCGCTCAGACCTCTCTGATGGAATACATATGTACAGTGGTCTATGTGTGTGTGCATCTAGGAGTTCTCTGTGGCTCAGTTGGTAGAGCACAGCGTTGGCAACGCTTAGGTTGTGGGTTCAATCCCCACTGGGGCCACATATACTGAAAATGTATGCATTCACTACTGTAAGTCGCTTAAGCGTCTGCTAAATGGCATATATTATTAGATATGTGAAAAGACAAATTCCAATTACCTTGTGTAACATGGCAAATAAAGTATATTATTATATTAGAAATCTCTGGGAAAAAAGTGGGCGTTAATGAGTTAAATAAAAGCAAATAAGTAGCACATTGCTTGTTTTTTTCTCTCTCTTCCTGTACAACTAGGAGTTTAACACTTCAGTCATTTTAAAAACCAGATAACACCTTTAGGCATTAATGTGTGAACTTGTTAAATTCTAATGAGCAGAAAAAAGCTATCGGCTTAAAGCTTTTTCGTTTCTTTCATTCTCTCTCGTTTTGAGTTTTCGGAGAAAGCGACGGCATTCTCCAGGCACTGCTCATCCATGCCGTCTCACTGAGGGACTGACATTAATTACGTTTTTTAACTTAAAAATTAATTAAAAATGAACCGTTTATTTTCAAAATGGTTTTTTTTCTGGCCTTCCTCACACTTACAGAGGGATGTTCCAGATGTGAGAATGAGACAGACCCTCGCGTGTGATTGGACCAGAGACATAGGAAGAGAGAGACCCTCGCATGTGATTGGACCAGAGAAGTAGGGAGAGAGAGGCCCTCGCGTGTGATTGGACCAGATGCCTAGGAAGAGAGAAGCTACTTGCATGTGATTGGACCAGAGGCCTAGGAAGAGAGAAGCTACTTGCGTGTGATTGGACCAGAGGCCTAGGAGGGCTGGCACGGTGGTGCAGTGGGTAGCGCTGTCGCCTCACAGCAAGAAGGTCTCGGGTTCGAATCCAGGCCGGGGGCCTTTCTGTGTGGAGTTTGCATGTTCTCCCCGTGTCAGCGTGGGTTTCCTCCGGGTACTCCGGTTTCCTCCCACAGTCCAAAGACATGCACGGTAGGCTAATTGGAGAGTCTAAATTGCCCGTAGGTATGAGTGTGTGTGTGAGTGGGGAGAAGACGACAGCCTTCATGCGGGCCTCCCCTGCAAGTAACGAGAAAAGCTCGTGAAAAATAATGTCATCACCAAATCGCCAAGCTGGCAGACCAAGGTCCGTCATTGATGGCGATACACGAAAGAAGAAGAAGAAGAAGAGGCCTAGGAAGAGAGAAGCTACTTGCGTATGATTGGACCAGAGAAGTAGGGAGTGAGAGGCCCTCGCGTGTGATTGGACCAGATGCCTGGGAAGAGAAAAGCTACTTGCGTATGATTGGATGAGAGGAGCATAGACTCTGGTCCAATCTGATTTACAATCAAATCAGATTTTCGGATTTTTTTTCCTGTTTTTCCTCCCAAATTAAAGGTACTTAACCTGAATTGCTTCAGTAAAATATCCAGCTGTATAAATGGATTGTATGTAAAGAAGTTGCTCTGGATAAGAGTGTCTGCTAAATGCCTGCAATGTAATGTAAATAGAGCGTTTTGCCCCTCCAATCTATATCCCCACCCCCCATCCCCCCCACACACACATTTGTAATCAAGCCATATGTTACGTTCCCAACATAAAAGAGGGAACTAACATATAAAAACCAAACTGAACCAAACAAACTTCAACAAAAAGAAAAGGGTTCTGAAAGAGGCAGTGCCGTTTTGACACTACCCACTAGAAAGCTTCACAGGTTAGAACAGAAATAAAGTTTGCTTTAAGGTAAAAGACTGAGACTAAAGAAACCATAGATTAAAGAGAGAGATTTGAGTGTTTAAACACGGTCTTTCCGTCTAAGGATGTCTGCTAGTTAGACTTCTCACACTTCTTACTTTAACAGGCGTTCCTCCCGAACACTGTTACGAAGCACTTATGTGCTGGCTAGGCCAGCCCCCCCCCACAGGTGCATCGCATCCTCGTTAACGAGGCTCCACTACTGATTGGAGAGAGCAGCGACCAATCAGCATCCTGATATTCTGCACATATCCATGTACAATACTGTAATATAGCCTTGTATAATTCTGTATAATTTTGCTGTACTTACCTATACATATATTTATATATTTATACTATATTTATACTCACCTGTACCCTTATGCCATATGTACATACCTGCATATACTTACCTGTACATAACTGCACTAGTCTGTATATAAATTATAGCAAGTATACTTTTTCACTACCTTATTTATAGTAATAATTCAATACTGTGCCTGTTAGCATTATAACTACTGCTATAGTACTGTATTGTAGCACTTACTGACATGTTTGCACTCTGGTTAGATACTAAACTTATTTTCGCTGTACTGTACCTGTACTGTACAATGACAATACATTTGAATCTAATCTAATCTAATCTGATATGGCTCTCTCATTCAGACAGCAAGAAAAAAATAAACAGCTCATAAGGATGGCAGGATGGCAGAGAAAACTCAATTCTTCCCTTAATCACCAATAATTTGTGCACCCTGAAGGGGACCATATGTGCAGGGAGGGAGGGAGCCTCTGAGACCCAGATGAAATACCCAGATGCCTGAACCATCTGCCTGCTTCCATTTTGGGAGGTTTTTATTTTTCTGTTTTTAAAAATCACATCATTGTTGAAGATTTTTCTATTTTTGGACTGCCATTTATGTCATGTGCGTTACCAT
>JAINUG010000551.1:130000-169213 GCA_029706075.1 Aldrovandia affinis
GATATACACATATATGTACACACACACACACACTCTGTAGACGGCGCAGGTTCAGAGCGATGAGAGGTTGCGAGTGAGAGGGCAATGGTGGTTGTAAAGCTCATTATGCACTGAACAGAACGCAGGAGAAACTCTGGCTCCAGGGCCTGATCGCTGATCTACTGAACATGACTGATAAAGGAGAAGGAGAACACTCACACACACACACACACACACACACACACACACACACACACACACACACACACACACACACACACACACACTGACTGAATTCCCCATGAAGGTTTAATTATCTGGTGATAGGGGAGACCATGTCCTGTGTTTGACTTCATACTGGTGCTCCCGTGACCACTGTTGGATCCATTAAGAAACGTGTCTTGGAATATGGGAACATCTTGAGGAATCGTTGTGGAGAAGTGAAGCCGCGCCAACCGGATAATAGTAACCACAGGTGCGTAGGTTCAAAAGCTGCAATAGCCGCGATAAATAAATGAATGAAGGTGGAACCTGCACACTGTGTGTAGAGGAGGGAATATCCCAAACGAGGCGAAGGGTCGATGTTTAATTTAAAGTATTTTAATAGACAAAAGAGACAGACGTTTCGGTCAAATGACCATCATCAGTATAACATCAAGCATACAGAGGTAGAGTTAGATATACACATCACATTCAAGTAGTTAATTGACAACACCTGCAGACGTACACGTCATTAGGCTAGGCGATTGCGCAGAGCAAGCAGAGTTGATTGGAATCACCGGTCGGCAATGTTGCGAAGACATGCATTTCATGCATCTTGAGGAAACAATGATTGCACCATAGGGTGCACCTGGTCGCTTAAAATGGCTTTGTATTCCTTGGCTGTAATTCTACCATGCAGAGTAATAGTTGGACACAATAACTTCCACGAGATGGCTGCCCATACCATCATAGATCCACCTCCATGTTTAACCCCCACAGGTCCGTGCTTAATTCTTCTGTAATGTAATGTAAGCTTAGAATTGTGACCACTGTTCCTCTTCAACATTTTCCCATTAGTGCTGTGCGTGACACAGAAAGTCAGCACTAACCGCCTTTTGATGTGTTTTTCCTTGAAGTGACTGACCCTTGACCTTGACAGGAATAGGAGCTTCAAAGCTGCACACTTTGAGCCATTACATTACATTTATATTTACATTTTAGGCATTTAGGAGATGCTCTTATCCAGAGCAACTTACACAGTTTACATTTCTTTACACACAATCCATTCATACAGCTGGATATTTTTACTGAAGCAATTCAGGTTAAGTACCTTTAGCTCAAGGTGTCCAACAGCAGTGCCCCACCTGGGAATTGAACCTGCAACCTCTGAGTTACAAGTCCAGCTCCACACTGCCAGCATGCTCATTACACCAGGTTGTGTGTTGTTGTGCATCGACCTGGGTTACGAGTGGTTTCTGAATGGCAGCCCTACCATAAATATAAGCTTTGTGAAGCTTGTAATGGACAGTTTTTGTTGCCACTGGTTCGTTGAGATGTAGATTCAGTTCAGTGGTAATTTTTGATGTCTTTGTTTTGTGTTTTTTACCATTCTGTGAAGTGTCCATCTATCCCTGTCAGTAAGCTTAGAATTGTGACCACTGTTCCTGTTTCCTGATGCAGTTTTTCCTTGTTGGGGCGTATGCGGTCATTATTTTTGACAGTTCCCCTTGACACGGTGAATAATTTGACTATTTCTGTGACCTGCAATTCAGGCACCAATCATTTCAACTCTTTCAAAATTGATCTGTCATGTTGCTTTAGAAACTTGCATATAAAATGTTTTCAAATCAACACTTTAATAACATAGCGGTGACTAGTATTGCTGTTAATGTGGCACAAAAGTGACCTTAATTGTAAATTGTTAATCACAACAAACTATGATCGTTCCTACCATGTATTTATGCACATCTTGTAAGTCGCTCTGGATAAGAGCGTCTGCTAAATGCTTAAAATGTAAATGTAAATGTTACACTATATGGCCAAAAGTCAGTGGACACCTGACCATCACACCTATATGAGCTTGTTGGACATCCCATTCTAAAACCACAGGCATTAATATGGAGTTGGACCCCCCTTTGCGGCTACGACAGCTGCCACTCTTCTGGGAAGGCTTTCCACAAGATTTTGGAGTGCGTCTGTGGGAATTTGTGCCCATTCAGCCAAAAGAGCATCTGTGAGGTCAGGCACTGATGAGACGAGAAGGCCTGGCTCGCAATCTGCGTTCTAATTCCTCCCAAAGGTGTTCAATGGGGTTGAGGTCAGGGCTCTGTGCAGGCCAATCGAGTTCCTCCACACCAAACTCGTCTAACGATGTCTTTATGGACCTCACTTTGTGCACAGGGGCACAGTCATGCTGGAACAGCAAAGGGCCTTCCCCAAACTGTTGCCACAAAGTTGGAAGTGTCCAATTGGCTAAGATGTCTTTGTATCCTGTAGCATTAAGAATACCCCACTGGAACTAAGGGGCCTATCCCAAACCCTGAGAACTCAATAATTAGTAGGGGTGTCCACTGACTTTTGGCCATATAGTGTACATGCACAAAGGGGTGTAGCACACAATTCTGGGCCCGATACATATGCAGTCTTGTGGCCCTCCTTCCTAAACCATGTGCGCTTTTCGAGAGGGGAGGGGGCCCAGAGAGCCTCCAATATTTTCATGGATACAAAGTTCAGTCTCTCAACCTATTTATTCAGCCAATATAATTTAGTAATGACACTAATTACTTAGAAATTTAAAATTGCAGACAAATGTAGTTTTTTTTTCATTCCAGGCTTTTCAAGGGCCCTCCCCCACTTGGGGCCCTGGGTAGTCAGTTCCCCTTTTCCCCCGCTACGACGCCCCTGCATGCACACACACACACTTTAGCATCAACCCTAACCGTAAACCCATATAGTGTACATGCACACACACACACTTTAGCACACAAAGAAACATGTCTGCATTCTTAATCCTCCTGTCTCTTGCTCTCTCTCTCTCTCTCTCTCTCCCTATCTCTTTCCCTCTCTCTCTCTCTCTCCCTCTCTCTTTCCCTCTCTCTCTCTCTTTCTTTCTCTCTCTCTCTCTCTCTCTCTATCTCTCTCTCTCTCTCTCTCCTCTCTCTCTCTCTCTCCCTATCTCTTTCCCTCTCTCTCTCTCTCCCTCTCTCTTTCCCTCTCTCTCTCTCTTTCTTTCTCTCTCTCCCTCTCTCTCTATCTCTCTCTCTCTCTCTCCCTCTCTCTTCCCCTCTCTCTCTCTCTTTCTTTCTCTCTCTCCCTCTCTCTCACTCTCTCCCCCTCTCTCTCTCCCCTCTCCCCCTCCTCTCTCTCCCCCTCTCCCCCTCTCTCTCTCTCTCTCTCTCTCTCTCTTGCCTCTCCCTCTCCCTCTCTCTCTCCCCCCTCTCTTTCTCTCTGTCTCTCTCCCTCCCCCTCTCTTCCTCTCTAAACAAACTACCCAAAACATTACCATTGCATTAACAATAATCCATGTTTAACAATGGGGCGGCGGTGTAGTATAATGGTTAGGGAGCTGGGCTTGTAGCGTTAAGGTTGCAGGTTCAATCCCCAGGTGAGACAGTGCTGTTGTACCCTTGAGCTAAAGGTACTTAACCTGAATTGCTTCAGTTAGAGTTAGTCTACATAGCCTCATTACAGAAGGTTATCTCCAAATGATATTAACCCTTGTGATATGTTAGAAAGGTGTTTCTGTCCCGTGTGTTCGCGGGTCAATTTTGACCCATGATTTAACTCAGTCCAAAACACTCAAAAACAATGACTATCATCCAATATAGTTTTTACTACATCATAACTAACTTATTATGAATTCATAACCATACAATCCTGTTGTAATTTTATTCTATGGCCCCAAGGCCCCAACACACATTATTTCAATGCACTGCTGGGTCTTCCCGGACCCGAACACCAAAGCATACACTTTTTTTTAGAGGGACCTTCAGAATTGTCTAAAATGGTCCAAATCAGTTTTGTAGTGTTTATATAGCTGTTGTGGAGGATATCATGAAGCCTTGTTCCAACAAAAAAACTAGATGGTAGTTATTATATAATTTTTAACTTGAAACAGGTCACGGCGGACCCTAACATAACACAAGGGTTAACCCTTGTATTATGTTTCAATGTTTACCCAATGAGTAGTGTTTCGGCCAAAAATAGCCGGTGCTATACAAGTCACCTCAAAATTGTATGATATACATATTTAACCTCCTCAAAAACGAATTATTTGAAATGATCATCATGTCACTGACTATCATTACAAACTTGACCAGATATTTCAGTTTTATGTCCATATAGGACAGGTTTCCCTTGATATTACACAACTCGTTTTTCATTACAAAGCACACAATGTGCACTAATTATTCATTAACCTGGCCATGATGTTCATAATGTGCTTAAAAAAAAATTGCTGGCATGTTTTTAGTATCTTACACATGTAATGTTTGTCTTGCATTTTATGAGGGGCAGATTTGGCACAATAACATCCATTATGACCTGTAACCCACATCAACGGATTGACGGACTACAATGTATCAAAGGATGATTCATTGTAGTCCGAATTACACTACCGGTCAACACCCCCATTTTCCAGTTTTTACAGAAATGTAAGCAGTTCAAGTCCAGTGAATAACTTGAAATGGTACAAAGGTAAGCGGTAAACTGCCAGAGATTTAAAAAAAAGTTTAATTGTGAAATGAAACCTCTGTCAGAAGGGGCCCTCTGTAATTTAATATTTTTACATTTTAACGTTTTAGGCATTTAGCAGGCTTCTCACAACCAATCACACGCTCCACTCATCTTCTCACGACCAATCACACGCTCCACTCACCTTCTCACGACCAATCACACGCTCCACTCACCTTCTCACGACCAATCACAGCTCCACTCGGCTTCTCACGACCAATCACACCCTCACTCGGCTGAAACATGCAGGAGATTAGAGCATGTCATTATTGTACATTTACATTTTAACGTTTTAGGCATTTAGCAGACGCTCTTATCCAGAGCGACTTACACAGTTTACATTTCTTTACATACAATCCATTTATACAGCTGGATATTTTACTGAAGCAATTCAGGTTAAGTACCTTTAGCTCAAAGGTGTACAACAGCAGTGCCCCCACCTGGGAATTGAACCTGCAACCTCTGAGTTACAAGCCCAGCTCCCCCCTAACCATTACTCTACACAGCCATAGATGTTCCTCCTCCCTCGTCACAGAATTAGAGTGATTAGGTGGGCCGTCAGGGCCTGCAAGGCCTTCTCTGCTGGCCTAAAAAATATCTGAATCACAGACTGATGTTAATTATATTTTGTCCATGAATACTTATTAAATAATTCCAAATGGTCTGTTCGCTTCCTTTCATAGCTGTTCCCCTGGTTGCACTGCATCCAGACGTGTATTTTCATATTAAAGCATTTAACCAATCACATTTCAGCCATCATTTGTTGCAAGGGTCAAAGACATCTGCCTGGAGGCCTTCACAATCCGTTCTGAAGGCCCTGTAGCATAAAATAAGTGTTGATCAAACTGTTGCTTCAACCAATCAGATTTTGAGTTGGGGACACCAAGGCCTTCTAGAAGGCCTAGGTAACGTCAGCGTATTCACACCCTTTGATTGGATAGCCAGAGACTGTCTGACTATGATGTAATGTGATTGGTTAAATGCTTTAATATGAAAATACACATCTGGATGCAGCGCAACCAGGGGAACAGCTATGAAAGGAAGCGAACAGACCATTTGGAATTATTTAATAAGTATTCATGGACAAAATATAATTAACATCAGTCTGTGATTCAGACATTTGAGCGGAAATTTTCAACCCTAAAGCGAATGAAAACTTATGCCAGAAATACAACAGGGCAAGGAGTTCTTGATGGAACTGAAACACACGGATAATCTGTACGACAGAGTAATTGAACTCTTTTTGAGGAAAGAAAGGAGGATGGATTTTGTGTACAAATAATAAGGATTTTTGGTGAGTAAAATGTTGCTATTTTCCTAAATAATATTGGAATTTTATTAGGTTATTATTATTGATGCTTTTTTATGTGTGTCGCAGCTGTAGCTGTAGCTGTTTCTTCAGTAAAGGCATTTATTCTGGATACACGAGTTATCTATCTGCGATGCAACGGCAACGGGTGCCTGTTCGGTTTGTTTTTGCACTTTGTTTATTTATCTTTCTTCAGTCATGTTTCATGAGAGAGAATGACAGCGATAGAGACGAGAGAGAATGACAGCGATAGTTAGAAGCGTGAGATAATTAGTGATTAGTAGTGTTAGTAACTTAATCTAAATCCCTAATGTTAGTAGATTAGTTGGTTAGTACTATATACATCTAATTAATATATACAAAGTGTAATTAGAAAGTAAGAAGGAAGTAAAACGAGATTAGAAACGAAGACGGAAAAACCGAAACATAGAATTTCCCGAAGTGCATGACAGAACGAGAATGAAACATGACTGAAGAAAGATAAATAAACAAAGTGCAAAAACAAACCGAACAGACACTCAAAACATAACAATAAGATGGCTTTTATAGCCATAAAATAGTTATTGAGGGGTGGATTGATTCAGACGGAGCACTACTGAAGGCCTAGGTGTGAAATGCACGGCCCGCCACTGGAATTAGATAAATGCCAATGACTAAAGCAGGGGTCACTATCCCTGGTCACGGAGGGGTACAGGGGATGCTGGTTGGTTTCTGTTTTCATCTTACTGTCATCGGCTAATTTTGACTTAAGGAAGCAGGGTGAGGTGTGTCAAGTTTGTAACCAACTGCTTTAATTAATCAATTAAGTGATTCCGCAAAAGAGACTCAAAACCCACCTCTTCAGACTCCACTACCACTGAACTCTGTACATCTAGCCAATTGTCATCACCACTGCCTACTTGCTCTCAACACTTCTTGTATCTGTATCCCTGCCTTCTCATTTAAAAAAAGTATTATAATAATATTTACTAACCTTTTCCTTCCCAGTGTTACAGGTATGTTACGCAGCTGCCTGCAACGATGTCTATCGCTGTATCACTGCACTGATCTCGTGCGCAAACTATGATTGCTCCTACCATGTATTAATGCACATCTGCTAAATGCTTAAAATGTCAAATGTAATGTAAGTGCTGAGTAACTATGGAAACCGGCAGATAAGAACGTCTGCTAAAGGGGTGATAGAGAGGCTTGGAGACTGACCTTATTTCTCATTAATGAGGCTGGCAGTGTAGTGTAATTGTTAGGGAGCTGGGCTTGTAACTCAGAGGTTGCAGGTTCAATCCCCAGGTGGGACACTGCCGTTATACCCTTGAGCTAAAGGTACTTAACCTGAATTGCTTCAGTAAACTATCCAGCTGTATAAATGGATTGTAAAGAAATGTAAACTGTGTAAGTCGCTCTGGATAAGAGCGTCTGTTAAATGCCTAAGATGTAAATGCAGTGCTGGTCTCACTGTGATGTTTATTCCAGAACGTTCTGTGGCGTCCTAGTTGGCTCTATTTGATGACATCACAAAGGGCTGCTAACAAGGACCTGTAAGATTCCGGAATAGAACTACAACACTCTGGATTAGAACTACAACGCTGACTCTATATGATGACATCATAAAATGTAATGTAAATTTAAGTGCTGAGTAACTATGGAAACCGGCAGACCCCTGCAGCTGCCCTGGGTCAGCTCCGCCCACCCATTACACACCCAGCATGCACTGCTACCCTCTGGCCAAAGGGTTCAAAACTCCCCTCTGCAAAACAAACCGGGCACGCAAATCATTCATCCCAACTAGCACCAGCTTTTTAAACGAGGACTTCAGAACATAATCACCTCACTTTACACGTCGTGTCTTATATGTTCATGTCATGTCTTTTGTATTATGTTGTGCGTGTACGCTGTGTTATGTTGTGTGTGTACGCTGTGTGTGTACGCTGTGTTATGTTTTGTGTATGTTGTGTTAGATCAGGGGTCGGCAACCTGTAACACTCAAAGAGCCATTTGGACCCGGTTTCCACGGAAAAGTAAACACTGGGAGCCGCCAGTGGCGTAGCGTGGGGGGGGTGCTACGCGAAAAAATTATTGCGCCCCTCGGATTTTCGTGCGTGAGGAAATTTAGAACTACAAATAAAATACACTTCAATTGGATACTTATAATTTATTTTCCCAAGCCAAGCGGAGCCGCAGCATAAGGATGAAAGAGCCGCAGCATAAGGGTGAAAGAGCCGCAGGTTGCCGACCCCTGTGTTAGATTGAATGTGTATCTTGTGTTCGATTGTGTTTGTATGCCAACGCGTGCCTGTGTCATTACATACTTAGACTAGGACCCTGTAGGTAGATCTGAAGCCACAATTAAAAGGCAGCAATAAAGCAATCAGTGCGGAAAATATCGGCGATTAACCCTCCCCCCACAAACTCGCCGCTCGTCTCTACGGGGCAAGCTAATTCTCTGAGGGCAGCGAACTCCACTTCCTTCTAGATGGAATTCTCCCACCCCCGTTCTGGAGACTACCTGTTAAGACACACTGTAACACTCTGATATAATGCTGTGTTCACCAAACCTCATGTGCAGCCCTAGACAAAGTAAAGAGTGTCTTTAAGGGCTATGTTGCATGCATCACTGGTTCTGATATAATGTCCTCTATAAATACTCCATGAACCAAAAGGTAGTGTCCACAAACAACGACATTGGGTTGGCCGTAGAACACCCCTAGGGGATTATGGGTAGTTGTAGAGAGCCAATTAAAACTCTTTAATAATTAAATCAGAACTTTTTGACAGCCAATTGCCGCCCCCGGCCAGAGCCGGCTCTGGTGAGACGGGGAATTGAACCCCGGTCTTCGTGTTCAGGGGCCAAACACTTATCGATTACGCTCCTGCTGTTACTATTCTACACTACACAAGATGCTCTCACTCAAATTAAAATGAATTTGTTTTTGAATTCATTAAAGATTGAGTTCATTTAAACTAAAGCCGTGAACCCTTCTACTTTATTCATTATTAATGGACTGAGCATTCAATCTAATGGGCCTGTGGTTCTCTATGGTTCAGTAGGTAGAGCATGGCGCTAACAAACACTTTGGGGGTTGTGGGTTCGATTCCCGCTGGGACCGCATGTACTGAAAAATGTATGCATTCACTGTTGTAAGTCGCTTTGGATAAAAGGCCTCTGCTAAATGGCACGTTATATTATTGCACAATTAGTGGTGGGATCTCCACTGCTTTTAAACTGGATCCATATCTCATGACTGGATGAGAGACTGAATGAGACACTCTGTCAGGGTTGAGTCACCGGGCCTTCTGACGGAGGATGTAATAGCCTCCTTGATAGATCTCAAGGAACATCGCTAATTATTACATTAACACGATGTTCATAATTTATTTTTGATAATTATCCGCAGTGATTTATTGCACACCTGTCTGAAGAAATAATTAATAATCTCAGAGGAAGGTCAGTGGGACATTCTCCGCTAGCTGATCATCGCAGCACACATCAGACTCAAACCGCTTTTCAAGCGGAACTTTTTCTCTCTCTCTCTCTCTCTTTCTCTCTCCCTCTCTCCCTCTCCATCTCTTTCCCTCTCTTTCTCTCTCTCTCTCTCTCCCTCTCTCCTTTCCCTTCCCTCTCTCTCGCTCAATCTCTCTGTCTCTCTCTCCCTCTCCCTTTCCCTCTCCCTCTCTCTCTCTCTCTCTCTCTCTTGCTCTCTCTCTCTCTCTCCATCTCTCTGTCTCTGTCTCTCTCCCTCTCTCTCTTTCTTTCGCCCTCTCTCATTCTCTCTCTCTCTTTCTCAATCTCTCTCTCTCTCTCTCTCTCTCTCTCAATCTCTCTGTCTCTCTCTCCCTCTCTCAGAATCTCTTTCTCTCTTTCTCTCTCTCTGTCTCTCTCTCCCTCTCTCTCTCTTTCTCTCTCTCTCCCTCTCAATCTCTCTGTCTCTCTCCCTCTCTCTCTGTCTCTCTCTCCCTCTCTCTCTCTCTCTCTCTCTCTTTCTTTCACCCTCTCTCATTCTCTCTCTCTCTGGGACCCACTGTGTGTGCTGGTTTACGTTATGTGTCCTTTGGGACCCACTGTGTTACTGTGATTTGCATGATTTTCTGAATCCCTGGCCTGAAAAAAGCAATGAAATCAGCTGGTATATAAATGGATTGTAATGTAAAGAATGTTCTGAATAAGAGCGTCTGCTAATTGCCTGTAATGTACAATAGCCAGCTGTACAAATGGATTGTATGTAAAGACATGTAAACAGCGTTTTTGTGAAATACGTGTGAAATGTCTCTGTGGATTGGAGCTTCTGCTAAATGCCTGCGTTATGTAATAACGACCCACTTCAATTTCTCCAGAAACTTACGATGTCACAACCTCTGCTTACTTTGTCAATACTGAGATGGGAATCAGCTGGCTCTGTTTACTCTCAATGTGTGTGTGTGTGTGTGTGTGTGTGTGTGTGTGTGTGTGTATGCAGTGGCGTAACCAGGACCTAAAAAATACCGAGGTCATGAGTCTCGGGGGGGGCTGGGGGGTTAGGTCGGGGGTATGCTCCCCCCTTTTTTTTATTGATAACGTTCATTTAATTGAGGATGCATTTTAGGGTGTAAATGCTATACATGCCTCTAGATTAGGCTTAAATTTGACACAATATTAAAGAAGCACTCATACTGTACCACTCCAAAATGAATTGTGTTCTCACTAAAGTATGATATTTTTCATTGAATGAAAACCTTTATTTTAGCAGGGAGACAAACTGAGACTTAATGTACGTCTCTTTTACAGCTGTGATTAAATTTACTCAGTGGCCATTTTAATAGAAACACCTGCCCTTTCCATGAAATAGACTAATCTGTCAGGGACAGCATGATATTCCTATTTAAAGCAGATAGGCAGCCACCTATATGAGAATTTAACTGTTTGATAGCAGTAGATGTAAATTGTTGTCTAAACATTTGTTATGAACCACAGGCATACAACATAAAGAGGAGACACAGCCATAAAAACGGTTAACCAAGGAATTTATTAAATTAATTATAAACAAAAAAATACTTTTTCAGTAAGTCAATTTGTGTATGCTATGGTGGTGTACTCTGGGTGTGGTAGGGGGTGGTATGGTGCACAAGAATGAAAATACTTTAATTTCGCATCATGAGAGCAAACGGAGCAGTCTGTCATACTAGTCACTGGTACTTTAGCACTGGTTATGCTCTTGATGCTTGTTTAGTAGGGATATGTTATGATTGCTGGTGACTAGCAGTTCTCTTGACTACCTACTGTACGTTAAATGCACTTATTGTAAGTCACATTGGATAAAAGCATCTGCTAAATGACTGTAATGTAATGTAGTCAGCTTGTGACCCTAGGCTAATTTATGTAGTTACAGTACATGGTCAGTGAGCTAGCATCTCGATCTATTTACTTACTCAGACTATAATATTGGCCAAAGTAAATGAAAGTAATACACATTTCCCCATGGCCATGACAAGACAACACAACTCACAGCTGTCTTACCCATTACTTGCACGTATTTTTTGTTTGGGGGGGAAATTACCACTCAGGCTAGTCCAAACTGTTAGAGGCAGCTAGCTAGCGTTTTTAGCATTCTAGCTATGCATAGAAACTCATTTCTACTCATAGTAGGCAGCAGTACTAGGCTACGTTACGATAGCTTCCTATCAAAATGATCATCTCCCACGCACTTTATAGTTAAGAGATTATAACATCTAACACTTCTAAACACACACTTACATCTTTCTGTCTCAGCAGCATTACAAAACCAGCACCAGTTTGATGTGACGATTGCTCTGTGCAGTAGTTTTTGTTGCTCCGCTCGTAAACAATGTCTGTTGCTAAGGTGACCAAATATCACGGGTGCGTTGCCGTTGACGGTTGATCTGTGTGCCGTCCTGCTGTTGAAAGTATTCATTTTTAGACTAGCCTACTATCACCAATATACCGGGATAATTCAAGAAATGTGTTTACGAGTCTCTTTGGATGAAAAATGGAAACTGACACAAAATAAAAAAATAAAAAAATAAAAAAAAAAATTACAACTCGGTTTTTAAATTATATACGGCGTGTGTGTAAAAAAATACAGAGGTCATGACCTCGGTGTCCTCAATGCTGCTAGTTACAAGGCCTGGGCCTAGGTGTCACATGGGGTGTGTGTGTATGTGTGTATGTGTGTGTACTTTGTTGTGTGTGTGTGTGTCTTTTCCTTTTCATTCCTACATTATCAATCACATAATTAATTAGCTGCATGACCAGGGCCGCATCTCAGCATAGACCCACAAGGCCTGGGCCTAGGCCCCAAACGTCACATGGGGCCCACAATTATGGGGAAAATATTCATATTGATATCATGTTTTAATATATATATACTTTGTTATTTTTACATAATTCATATTACACTTACAGGCCTAATAAATATACATTCATCACACAGGATCCTTAGTAGTAGTAGTCATACAAAATAAACAACGCTAATTAAATCATATCTCCAATCTGATGTTAAATCTAAGAACTCCATCTCCTAGAATGCCATGCTGGGGGGCCCAAAACAGAGGCCTAGGGCCCATGAGCATCAAGATTCGGCCCTGTAGACAGCGCTGGTCTGTTTGAGAGATATGCAAATCACGTTAAATTACAGTGCTGCTGATTTTACAGTTTTGTTTACGGCGCTACTGCTTTTATCTTTTTTCTCTCTCATGCCCAAAAGTAAGTCTTGTCAAAGTGAAAAGGTAAGAGGCCAGCGCTCTCACAGGGCTTTAAGTTCCAGTTCCATTTTTTTACGATTGCTTTGACTCATTTTGCACAACAAAGTTTCAATATGCAAAAGTCTTAATACAGAATGCCATACTGCTCGTTCAAAATCTAATATAGCAGGCAAAATAAAAATACTGGTGTCAAATGAGAAAATATTCGATGCAAAAGTTTATCATAGCGCCAGAACATTGAAGTTAAAATAATTTGCTGCATTTACAATATACAACAGTGATAATCAAACAATGCTGCCAACACACAAAATCCTAAATGTAAATGTGTTTCTGTGTATCATTGATGATGCTCTATAGACACACTTTCCGCTTCTTGAATCTTTCACTCTGTCGTCATACATCCCTGAAGACATCTCGAGTGTTACGAAAGATTCTGCTCTTGTAACATCCTCAGTGCTGGTGACTGGTGTGTGTGTGTGTGTGTGTGTGTGTGTGTGTGTGTACCTGTGTGTAGGAGTGTGTTTGTGTAGGAGTGTGTGTGTGTTTGTGAGAGTGTGTGTCTTTCCCTTTTCATTCTTACATTATCAATCACATAATTACAGTTTTTTACGATCGCTATAAAGTGTTTTTCAATACTTTTAACACTTATCCCAAACTCTTAACACACCAACACACCTACCATACACAATTGGCAAAACGGTTAATTTCATGCTCAAAATCACACATTGTAAACTAAACACCAACACTAATTTTCAAAATACAAGAATACACTAACACAATACACTAGGTCTACCAAAACACTGCAAACATTTCTCAAAATCAAATAATTCTTCCAAAACACTAACACATGTTCTCTTCCAACAGGAACATTTAGTCAATCAGAGCACAATATCATAAAAAACACTAACAGCAGATGGAATTACGGAAACTGCATTACTTTACATGTGTCAGTTCTACCTTTATACAATAGACAATATATTGTATTGAACATAAATTGTCTTTTGCACTGCAGTTTCTTTTGAAGCCTCTCTACATTTTTGTTTTGTTGGGTTTAGTAAATGCATGCATTTTGTATATATTTTTTTGCAAACATTCAATACCAAAAGTGAATGACCCATCTCAGAGTAGCTTTATAGAACGTACAGTTTATGAAAAAAAGAAGACAGTAAGTGACAGAATTGCTCCATTAAAGACGTTATTTGCAACGGGAAATTACTGCAAGAGAACAAAAATATGCAATATAGCTGCTGGTCACCATTGTGTGGAAATACAAAATATACAAACAGAAGAAATAAAAAAAGAAAAGTACAAAGTCCTCTTCTAATCTGCCCGGTCTTCTGCATTTGGCCACATGTTCTCACCTTATATCTTCTTTGGCAAGGCACGTTGGGAAGAATCTTTTGGCATGCCTTATCCACCCCAGGCCCAACTGTGGCGCTTTTGCCAATTATGTTTCTAAAATACGCCATTTAGCAGACGCTTTTATCCAAAGCGACTTACAGTAGTGAAGGCATACATTTTCAGTATATGTGGCCCCAGTGGGGATTGAACCCACAACCTAAGCGTTGCCAACGCTGTGCTCTACCAACTGAGCCACAGTTTCTTTCCTGCCAACGCCTTTTCGCCAAGTTGAAGCCAGCCTCGTCAGTGTAGATCATGTCATGTGGGGCTTGATTGGCCTCCAACTCCATGACTCTCTGAAAGTAATCAAACACAGTGTGTGTAAATGCCTTGCTGTACAGTATACTTACTGTATGTCCTACCCCAGGTTTATACCTGAACATATTGGTGACGGAGTACTTTGATGCGCTCACTCTTCCTTTCAAAAGGAACTTTATACAGTTGTTTAATTCGGACTCTGTGTTTAGCCAGAGTCCGAGAAATGGATGTTATGCTGATTCCTTCAATATTCCCAAAGACAAGGTTGTCCTCTACAACTCTGGCCTGAATTTCCTTCAGTTTGATCTCATTGTCAGCAATCACCATGTTGACAATGGCAAGCTCCTGTTGTTCATTTAGGAGCTGTCCTCTGCCCCCTGAGGGAGGTAGACGTTGAATCCTTAGAGGAACAAAATACAGTTACATATTAGGGACTGGAGGCATACAGTTACTGTAATACATGGTAAAATGATTTACACTGTGCAGTAGGAGAAGCCCTTATACAATATCCTACCTGGTTTTTTTTGTGTTTTTTTTTAAACCTTTATTTAACCAGGAAGTCTCATTGAGATTAAAATCTCTTTTTCAAGAGAGACCTGGCCAAGGTAGCAGCAGTAGGCCTACACAATAGTTACAGACAATACAACAGTCAACGGTACATACAACAATACACAGAGACGGCTATTCAGTCTGGAGGAAACATGGCATCTCAAAAACATTTACATTGTTGGTTTCTCGAAAAATCCAGACAATGGATGCCACTGTGTCCCGGCTGAGATTTGGCTGTACTCGTTCACCAGCCTCTCTGAATGATAGCCCATGGTTAATGACATGGTCTATGATGGTAGCTCTTATCTCATCTGTTACCCTAGCGCTGGCCTTTCCTTGAGCGCCACCACGCATTCTAACTCCTCTCCCTCTACCTTGTCCTCGTCCAGCCATTCCTCTCCCTTGGCCTTGTCCAACTCCTCTCCCTTGTCCTGGTACTCATCTTCCTCTCCCTCGTCCAGCCATCCTTTTTTCTCTCTTTCTGTTGCTCTATATTGTTCTTTGTCCACACAAGATCAGCCCAAAGAGGTCCCTTTTTTATACTATATGGTCATGCGATTGAAAGAGCCTCAACACTTGAGTATGTTTCCTAGACGTGGAATCAGCTGTGATTGATCTATTTGCATATCTCCAATCAGCTGTTTCTCAATAGCAATGAAAACAAATACAGGACATATATTTGTGTTTCAATCTACAATGTGAACTGCTGTTCACTTCAACTTTAGCCTATAAGTTAGGTTTAGAACATGAGGTTATCTGTTCTGACATACAGCGTGAAAGCATTTGTAAATTTGGCAATAAAATCCATTGTTTTGGTCTTGGTTGAGCTTGTGTGTAAAATAAGTTCAAGCATTTTAAAAATCTGTTAACTGTATGCATTTTGTGTCAAAGGAACAAGAAATGTGTTAATTGTACAGCCCACACAGACTGAAGTTGTGCTAACTGTGTTAAGAGTTTTGGAAATGTGACTACAGAACCGAAAATAGGTTGATAGCAATTGTGAAAAACTGTAATTAGTTGCATGACCAGGGCCGCATCTCAGCATAGACCCACAACGTCACATGGGGCCCACAATTATGGGGAAAATATTCATATTGATATCATGTTTTAATATATATATACTTTGTTATTTTTACATAATTCATATTACACTTACAGGCCTAATAAATATACATTCATCACACAGGATCCTTAGTAGTAGTAGTCATAAAAAATAAACAACGCTAATTAAATCATATCTCCGATCTGATGTTAAATCTAAGAACTCCATCTCCTAGAATGCCATGCTCATGGGCCCAAAACAGAGGCCTAGGGCCCATGAGCATCAAGATTCGGCCCTGTAGACAGCGCTGGTCTGTTTGAGAGATATGCAAATCACGTTAAATTACAGTGCTGCTGATTTTACAGTTTTGTTTACGGCGCTACTGCTTTTATCTTTTTTCTCTGTCATGCCCAAAAGTAAGTCTTGTCAAAGTGAAAAGGTAAGAGGCCAGCGCTCTCACAGGGCTTTAAGTTCCAGTTCTAGTTTTTAACGATTGCTTTGACTCATTTTGCACAACAGAGTTTCAATGTGAATACAGAATGCCATACTGCTCATTTTGGGTTCAAAATCTAATGTAGCAGGCAAAATAAAACTACTGGTGTCAAATGAGAGAATATTCGATGCAAAAGTTTATCATAGCACCAAACCATTAGATATTTTCAACAGTGAAGTTAAATAATTGCTGCATTTTCAATATACAACAGTCATCATCAAATAATGCTGCCAAACACAAAATCCTTCTAATCAAAAAAGAGTTTGAAAGTGTTCTTTGGTCATAACACAAAGTGCTATAATCCTAATCTTGGGCTCAAAATCACATATTGCATGCAAAATAAAAATAATTGAACCAAATTAGATTGTATATCATGCAAAAGTTTTTCATAGCATCAGAACATTGGATATGTTCATCCTTGAAGTTGAATTATTGGTGTATTTTCAAATAC
This sequence comes from Aldrovandia affinis, assembly GCA_029706075.1. Classification (NCBI taxonomy): domain Eukaryota; kingdom Metazoa; phylum Chordata; class Actinopteri; order Notacanthiformes; family Halosauridae; genus Aldrovandia; species Aldrovandia affinis. The sequence goes on from JAINUG010000551.1 coordinate 146,889, forward strand.
AATGGTCATTATCAAATAATGCTGTCAAACACAAAATATTTGTAATCAAAAAAGATTATGCAAGGGCCATTTCCTCATAAGTACTGGAAATGATGCACAGCAAGCATCCCCTGTGATAGACTGCAGTATACAGTATATATATATATAGCTTGCGTTTTTATGAAAGGCAAACATAATATTAGATTAGATTACTGTATATGTGTTTTTGCATGTACAGATGTAAATAATCAGAAAAAGTATAAAGTAGGTGCCTAATAATAATTTTAAAAGTGTATTGATCTTGTTGAAATATTACGTAATGTTGTTATTCAGCTGGATGTAGATTATGCTAAATGTTATGGTTTTAATTATTTTTTGTTTGTTTGTTTGTTTGTTTTGTTTGTTTTTCTCCCTTGTGTGTGGAGTAGGCTGCCATTTGTACTGTGGGCAGACGGTCTGATTGACATTTTTAAACATCATTCTCATTCCATTGAAAGAAATCATACATTACTGTAATGCAGAAAACTCAAAACAGTAAAAACTAAAACAACAGTAAAAGCAAAAACAGTTACAGTAACAAAAAAAAGTTACAGTAAAAAAACTACATAAATGCATTTCAGTGCTTAAGCAGCATTTTGCCTCTCTGCTGCATTTGGCCACAGAATTTCATCTACGTCGCATCTGATATCTTCATTTGCAAGGCAGCAAAGGCAGGCAGTTGTCAGAAAGGTTTCTAAGCAGTCTTTTATGTAGTGGTGAAGAGATGATCAATTGTGTTGCAGTGCTACTCACCTGGGCAAGGTTGTTGGAAGTAATGATACATGACTACAAACACCTGTTGAATTGATTTAGTGATCTGCATTTGTAGTAATGAGCATTTGAACATTGTTGTAATATTAGGTGGCTGTATTCTGAGAATGGAGCATATGATTTAGAGTTTGGCACTTTGTATTAACAGTTTTGCACTTTGTATGTCAGCATAGAATGTAGTGTCTTAAGGTAAGAATTATTCGAGTCAGTTTAGCACTTTGCATTAACAGTTTTACGCTTTGTATGCCAGCATAGGATGTAGTGTCTTAAGGTAAGAATTCTGCAAGTCAGTTTAGCACTTTGCATGAACAGTTTTAAGCTTTGTATGCCAGCATAGGATGTAGTGTCTTAAGGCAAGAATTCTGCAAGTCAGTTTGGAACTTTGTATTAACAGTTTTGCACTTTGTATGTCAGCATAGAATGTAGTGTCTTAAGGCAAGAATTCTGCAAGTCAGTTTGACACTTAGCATTTTGAGTTTTGGACATTGACATTCTGCTGTGCAAAATGAGTCAAAGCAATCGTAAAAAACGGTGTATATGTGTGTGTGTATACATTTAGCAGATGTGCATTAATACATGGTAGGAGCAATCATAGTTTGCGCACGAGATCAGTGCAGTGATACAGCGATAGACATCGTTGCAGGCAGCTGCGTACCATACCTGTAACACTGGGAAGGAAAAGGTTAGTAAATATTATTATAATATTTTTTTTAAATGAGAAGGCAGGGATACATATACAAGAAGTGTTGAGAGCAAGTCGGCAGTGGTGATGACAATTGACTAGATGTACAGAGTTCAGTGGTAGTGGAGTCTGAAGAGGTGGGTTTTGAGTCTCTTTTGCGGAATCACTTAATTGATTAATTAAAGCAGTTGGTTACAAACTTGACCCACCTCCCCTTGCTTCCTTAAGTCAAAATTAGCCGATGACAGTAAGATGAAAACAGAAACCAACCAGCATCCCCTGTACCCCTCCGTGACCAGGGATAGTGACCCCTGCTTTAGTCATTGGCATTTATCTAATTCTGTGACGAGGGAGGATGGACATCTATGGCTCTGTAGTGTAATGGTTAGGGGGGAGCTGGGCTTGTAACTCAGAGGTTGCAGGTTAAATTCCCAGGTGGGGGCACTGCCGTTGTACACCTTGAGCTAAAGGTACTTAACCTGAATTGCTTCAGTAAAAAATATCCAGCTGTATAAATGGATTGTATGTAAAGAAATGTAAACTGTGTAAGAGCGTCTGCTAAATGCCTAAAACGTTAAAATGTAAATGTACAATAATGACATGCTCTAATCTCCTGCCTGTTTCAGCCGAGTGAGCGTGTGATTGGTTGTGAGAAGGTGAGTGGAGAGTGTGATTGGTCGTGAGAAGGTGAGTGGAGGTGTGATTGGTCATGAGAAGGTGAGTGAGCGTGTGATTGGTCATGAGAAGGTGAGTGGAGCGTGTGATTGGTCGTGAGAAGGTGAGTGGAGGTGTGATTGGTTGTGAGAAGCCTGCTAAATGCCTAAAACGTTAAAATGTAAAAATGTTAAATTACAGAGGGCCCCTTCTGACAGAGGTTTCATTTCACAATTAAACTTTTTTTAAATCTCTGGCAGTTTACCGCTTACCTTTGTACCATTTCAGGTTATTCACTGGACTTGAACTGCTTACATTTCTGTAAAAACTGGAAAATGGGGGTGTTGACCGGTAGTGTAATTCGGACTACAATGAATCATCCTCTGATTCATTGTAGTCCGTCAATCCGTTGATGTGAGTTACAGGTCATAATGGATATTATTGTGCCAAATCTGCCCCTCATCAAATGCAAGACAAACATTACATGTGTAAGATACTAAAAACATGCCAGCTATTTTTTTTAAAGCACATTATGACCATCATGGCCAGTTTAATTAATAATTAGTACATTTTGTGTGCTTTGTAATGAACGAGTGGTGTAATATCAAGGGAAACCTGTCCTATATGGACATAAAACTGAAATATCTGGTCAAGTTTGTAATGATAGTCAGTGACATGATGATAATTTCAAATAATTCGTTTTTGAGGAGGTTAAATATGTATATCATACAATTTTGAGGTGACTTGTATAGCACCGGCTATTTTTGGCCGAAACACTACTCATTGGGTAAACATTGAAACATAATACAAGGGTTAAACTGGATCCATATCTCATGACTGGATGAGAGACTGAATGTCCGAGCCACTCTGTCAGGGTTGAGTCACCGGCCCTTCTGACGGAGGATGTAATAGCCTCCTTGATAGATCTCAAGGAACATCGCTAATTATTACATTAACACGATGTTCATAATTTATTTTTGATAATTATCCGCAGTGATTTATTGCACACCTGTCTGAAGAAATAATTAATACTCTCGGAGGAAGGTCAGTGGGAAACATTTTTTCCCATTCTCCGCTGGCTGATCATCGCAGCACACATCAGACTCAAACCGCTTTTCAAGCGGAACTTTTTCTCTCTCTCTCTCTCTTTCTCTCTCCCTCTCTCCCTCTCCATCTCTTTCCCTCTCTTTCCCTCTCTCTCTCTCTCTCTCCCTCTCCCTTTCCCTCTCCCTCTCTCTCGCTCAATCTCTCTGTCTCTCTCTCCCTCTCCCTTTCCCTCTCCTCTCTCTCTCTCTCTCTCTCTTCCTCTCTCTCTCTCTCTCTCCATCTCTCTGTCTCTGTCTCTCTCTCCCTCTCTCTCTTTCTTTCGCCCTCTCTCATTCTCTCTCTCTCTTTCTCAATCTCTCTCTCTCTCTCTCTGTCTCTCTCTCAATCTCTCTCTCTGTCTCTCTCTCCCTCTCTCAGAATCTCTTTCTCTCTTTCTCTCTCTCTGTCTCTCTCTCCCTCTCTCTCTCTTTCTCTCTCTCTCCCTCTCAATCTCTCTGTCTCTCTCTCCCTCTCTCTCTCTCTCTCTCCCTCTCTCTCTCTCTCTCTCTCTCTCTCTTTATTTCGCCTTCTCTCATTCTCTCTGTCTCTCTGGGACCCACTGGGTGTGCTGGTTTACGTTATGTGTCCTTTGGGACCCACTGTGTTACTGTGATTTGCATGATTTTCTGAATCCCTGGCCTGAAAAAAGCAATGAAATCAGCTGGTATATAAATGGATTGTAATGTAAAGAATGTTCTGAATAAGAGCGTCTGCTAATTGCCTGTAATGTACAATAGCCAGCTGTACAAATGGATTGTATGTAAAGACATGTAAACAGCGTTTGTGTGAAATACGTGTGAAATGTCTCTGTGGATTGGAGCTTCTGCTAAATGCCTGCGTTATGTAATAACGACCCACTTCAATTTCTCCAGAAACTTACGATGTCACAACCTCTGCTTACTTTTCAATACTGAGACGGGAATCAGCTGGCTCTGTTTACTCTCAATGTGTGTGTGTGTGTGTGTGTGTGTGTGTGTGTGTGTGTATGCAGTGGCGTAACCAGGACCTAAAAAATACCGAGGTCATGAGTCTCGGGGGGCTGGGGGGTTAGGTCGGGGGTATGCTCCCCCTTTTTTTAATTGATAACGTTCATTTAATTGAGGATGCATTTTAGGGTGTAAATGCTATACATGCCTCTAGATTAGGCTTAAATTTGACACAATATTAAAGAAGCACTCATACTGTACCACTCCAAAATGAATTGTGTTCTCACTAAAGTATGATATTTTTCATTGAATGAAAACCTTTATTTTAGCAGGGAGACAAACTGAGACTTAATGTACGTCTCTTTTACAGCTGTGATTAAATTTACTCAGTGGCCATTTTAATAGAAACACCTGCCCTTTCCATGAAATAGACTAATCTGTCAGGGACAGCATGATATTCCTATTTAAAGCAGATAGGCAGCCACCTATATGAGAATTTAACTGTTTGATAGCAGTAGATGTAAATTGTTGTCTAAACATTTGTTATGAACCACAGGCATACAACATAAAGGGAGACACAGCCATAAAAAACGGTTAACCAAGGAATTTATTAAATTAATTATAAACAAAAAAACTCCAAAATAACAGATTTTTCAGTAAGTCAATTTGTGTATGCTATGGTGGTGTACTCTGGGTGTGGTAGGGGTGGTATGGTGCACAAGAATGAAAATACTTTAATTTCGCATCATGAGAGCAAACGGAGCAGTCTGTCATACTAGTCACTGGTACTTTAGCACTGGTTATGCTCTTGATGCTTGTTTAGTGGGGATATGTTATGATTGCTGGTGACTAGCAGTTCTCTTGACTACCTACTGTACGTTAAATGCACTTATTGTAAGTCACATTGGATAAAAGCATCTGCTAAATGACTGTAATGTAATGTAGTCAGCTTGTGACCCTAGGCTAATTTATGTAGTTACAGTACATGGTCAGTGAGCTAGCATCTCGATCTATTTACTTACTCAGACTATAATATTGGCCAAAGTAAATGAAAGTAATACACATTTCCCCATGGCCATGACAAGACAACACAACTCACAGCTGTCTTACCCATTACTTGCACGTATTTTTTTGTTTGGGGGAAATTACCACTCAGGCTAGTCCAAACTGTTAGAGGCAGCTAGCTAGCGTTTTTAGCATTCTAGCTATGCATAGAAACTCATTTCTACTCATAGTAGGCAGCAGTACTAGGCTACGTTACGATAGCTTCCTATCAAAATGATCATCTCCCACGCACTTTATAGTTAAGAGATTATAACATCTAACACTTCTAAACACACACTTACATCTTTCTGTCTCAGCAGCATTACAAAACCAGCACCAGTTTGATGTGACGATTGCTCTGTGCAGTAGTTTTTGTTGCTCCGCTCGTAAACAATGTCTGTTGCTAAGGTGACCAAATATCACGGGGTGCGTTGCCGTTGACGGTTGATCTGTGTGCCGTCCTGCTGTTGAAAGTATTCATTTTTAGACTAGCCTACTATCACCAATATACCGGGATAATTCAAGAAATGTGTTTACGAGTCTCTTTGGATGAAAAATGGAAACTGACACAAAATAAAAAAATAAAAAAATAAAAAAATTACAACTTTTTTAAATTATATACAAAAAAAATACCGAGGTCATGACCTCGGTGTCCTCAATGCTGCTAGTTACGGTGGTGTGTGTGTGTGTGTGTGTATGTGTGTGTGTGTGTGTGTGTGTGTGTGTGTGTGTGTCTTTCCCTTTTCATTCCTACATTATCAATCACATAATTAATTAGCTGCATGACCAGGGCCGCATCTCAGCATAGACCCACAAGGCCTGGGCCTAGGACCCAAACGTCACATGGGGCCCACAATTATGGGGAAAATATTCATATTGATATCATGTTTTAATATATATATACTTTGTTATTTTTACATAATTCATATTACACTTACAGGCCTAATAAATATACATTCATCACACAGGATCCTTAGTAGTAGTAGTCATACAAAATAAACAACGCTAATTAAATCATATCTCCAATCTGATGTTAAATCTAAGAACTCCATCTCCTAGAATGCCATGCTGGGGGGCCCAAAACAGAGGCCTAGGGCCCATGAGCATCAAGATTCGGCCCTGTAGACAGCGCTGGTCTGTTTGAGAGATATGCAAATCACGTTAAATTACAGTGCTGCTGATTTTACAGTTTTGTTTACGGCGCTACTGCTTTTATCTTTTTTCTCTCTCATGCCCGAAAGTAAGTCTTGTCAAAGTGAAAAGGTAAGAGGCCAGTGCTCTCACAGGGCTTTAAGTTCCAGTTCCATTTTTTTACGATTGCTTTGACTCATTTTGCACAACAAAGTTTCAATGTGCAAAAGTCTTAATACAGAATGCCATACTGCTCGTTCAAAATCTAATATAGCAGGCAAAATAAAAATACTGGTGTCAAATGAGAAAATATTCGATGCAAAAGTTTATCATAGCGCCAGAACATTGAAGTTAAAATAATTTGCTGCATTTACAATATACAACAGTGATAATCAAACAATGCTGCCAACACACAAAATCCTAAAATGTAAATGTGTTTCTGTGTATCATTGATGATGCTCTATAGACACACTTTCCGCTTCTTGAATCTTTCCCTCTGTCGTCATACATCCCTGAAGACATCTCGAGTGTTACGAAAGATTCTGCTCTTGTAACATCCTCAGTGCTGGTGACTGGTGTGTGTGTGTGTGTGTGTGTGTGTGTGTGTGTACCTGTGTGTAGGAGTGTGTGTGTGTGTGTGTGTGTGTGTGCGTGTATGTGTGTGTGTGTGTGTGTGTCTTTCCCTTTTCATTCTTACATTATCAATCACATAATTACAGTTTTTTACGATCGCTATAAAGTGTTTTTCAATACTTTTAACACTTATCCCAAACTCTTAACACACCAACACACCTACCATACACAATTGGCAAAACGGTTAATTTCATGCTCAAAATCACACATTGTAAACTAAACACCAACACTAATTTTCAAAATACAAGAATACACTAACACAATACACTAGGTCTACCAAAACACTGCAAACATTTCTCAAAATCAAATAATTCTTCCAAAACACTAACACATGTTCTCTTCCAACAGGAACATTTAGTCAATCAGAGCACAATATCATAAAAACACTAACAGCAGATGGAATTACGGAAACTGCATTACTTTACATGTGTCAGTTCTACCTTTATACAATAGACAATATATTGTATTGAACATAAATTGTCTTTTGCACTGCAGTTTCTTTTGAAGCCTCTCTACATTTTTGTTTTGTTGGGTTTAGTAAATGCATGCATTTTGTATATTTTTGCAAACATTCAATACCAAAAGTGAATGACCCATCTCAGAGTAGCTTTATAGAACGTACAGTTTATGAAAAAAGAAGACAGTAAGTGACAGAATTGCTCCATTAAAGACGTTATTTGCAACGGGAAATTACTGCAAGAGAACAAAAATATGCAATATAGCTGCTGGTCACCATTGTGTGGAAATACAAAATATACAAACAGAAGAAATAAAAAAGAAAAGTACAAAGTCCTCTTCTAATCTGCCCGGTCTTCTGCATTTGGCCACATGTTCTCACCTTATATCTTCTTTGGCAAGGCACGTTGGGAAGAATCTTTTGGCATGCCTTATCCACCCCAGGCCCAACTGTGGCGCTTTGCCAATTATGTTTCTAAATACGCCATTTAGCAGACGCTTTTATCCAAAGCGACTTACAGTAGTGAAGGCATACATTTTCAGTATATGTGGCCCCAGTGGGGATTGAACCCACAACCTAAGCGTTGCCAACGCTGTGCTCTACCAACTGAGCCACAGTTTCTTTCCTGCCAACGCCTTTTCGCCAAGTTGAAGCCAGCCTCGTCAGTGTAGATCATGTCATGTGGGGCTTGATTGGCCTCCAACTCCATGACTCTCTGAAAGTAATCAAACACAGTGTGTGTAAATGCCTTGCTGTACAGTATACTTACTGTATGTCCTACCCCAGGTTTATACCTGAACATATTGGTGACGGAGTACTTTGATGCGCTCACTGTTCCTTTCAAAAGGAACTTTATACAGTTGTTTAATTCGGACTCTGTGTTTAGCCAGAGTCCGAGAAATGGATGTTATGCTGATTCCTTCAATATTCCCAAAGACAAGGTTGTCCTCTACAACTCTGGCCTGAATTTCCTTCAGTTTGATCTCATTGTCAGCAATCACCATGTTGACAATGGCAAGCTCCTGTTGTTCATTTAGGAGCTGTCCTCTGCCCCCTGAGGGAGGTAGACGTTGAATCCTTAGAGGAACAAAATACAGTTACATATTAGGGACTGGAGGCATACAGTTACTGTAATACATGGTAAAATTATTTACACTGTGCAGTAGGAGAAGCCCTTATACAATATCCTACCTGTTTTTTTTTGTGAAACCTTTATTTAACAGGAAGTCTCATTGAGATTAAAATCCTTTTTCAAGAGAGACCTGTTGGTTTCTTACAGACAAAAAAGTCAGACAATGGATGCCAGTCTGAAACATGCATCTCCATTTACATTGTTGGCTCCAGACAATGGATGCCACTTGGCTGCTGTACTCGTTCACCAGCCTCTCTGAATGATAGCCCATGGTTAATGACATGGTCTATGATGGTAGCTCTTATCTCATCTGTTACCCTAGCTCTGGCCTTTCCTTGAGCGCCACCACGCATTCTAACTCCTCTCCCTCTACCTTGCCCTCGTCCAGCCATTCCTCTCCCTTGTCCTTGTTCAACTCCTCCTCTCCCTTTTCCTGGTACTCGTCTTCCTCTCCCTCATCCAGCCATTCCTCTCCATTGTCCTTGTCCAACTCCTCTCCCTTGGCCTTGTCCAACTCCTCTCCCTTGTCCTGGTACTCATCTTCCTCTCCCTCGTCCAGCCATCCTTTTTTCTCTCTTTCTGTTGCTCTATATTGTTCTTTGTCCACACAAGATCAGCCCAAAGAGGTCCCTTTTTATACTATATGGTAATGCGATCGAAAGAGCGTGGAATCAGCTGTCATTGATCTATTTGTATATCTTCAATCAGCTGTTTCTCAATAGCAATGAAAAAAAATACAGGACATATATTTGTGTTTCAATCTACAATGTGAACTGCTGTTCACTTCAACTTTAGCCTATAAGTTAGGTTTAGAACATGAGGTTATCTGTTCTGACATACAGCGTGAAAGCATTTGTAAATTTGGCAATAAAATCCATTGTTTTGGTCTTGGTTGAGCTTGTGTGTAAAATAAGTTCAAGCATTTTAAAAATCTGTTAACTGTATGCATTTTGTGTCAAAGGAACAAGAAATGTGTTAATTGTACAGCCCACACAGACTGAAGTTGTGCTAACTGTGTTAAGAGTTTTGGAAATGTGACTACAGAACAGAAAAAAGGTCGATAGCAATTGTGAAAAACTGTAATTAGCTGCATGACCAGGGCCGCATCTCAGCATAGACCCACAAGGCCTGGGCCTAGGACCCAAACGTCACATGGGGCCCACAATTATGGGGAAAATATTCATATTGATATCATGTTTTAATATATATATACTTTGTTATTTTTACATAATTCATATTACACTTACAGGCCTAATAAATATACATTCATCACACAGGATCCTTAGTAGTAGTAGTCATAAAAAATAAACAACGCTAATTAAATCATATCTCCAATCTGATGTTAAATCTAAGAACTCCATCTCCTAGAATGCCATGCTGGGGGGCCCAAAACAGAGGCCTAGGGCCCATGAGCATCAAGATTCGGCCCTGTAGACAGCGCTGGTCTGTTTGAGAGATATGCAAATCACGTGAAATTACAGTGCTGCTGATTTTACAGTTTTGTTTACGGCGCTACTGCTTTTATCTTTTTCTCTCTCATGCCCAAAAGTAAGTCTTGTCAAAGTGAAAAGGTAAGAGGCCAGCGCTCTCAAAGGGCTTTAAGTTCCAGTTCTAGTTTTTTACGATTGCTTTGACTCATTTTGCACAACAGAGTTTCAATGTGCAAAACTCTTAATACAGAATGCCATACTGCTCATTTTGGGTTCAAAATCTAATATAGCAGGCAAAATAAAACTACTGGTGTCAAATGAGAGAATATTCGATGCAAAAGTTTATCATAGCACCAAAACATTAGATATTTTCAACAGTGAAGTTAAATAATTGCTGCATTTTCAATATACAACAGTCATCATCAAATAATGCTGCCAAACACAAAATCCTTCTAATCAAAAAAGAGTTTGAAAGTGTTCTTTGGTCATAACACAAAGTGCTATAATCCTAATCTTGGGCTCAAAATCACATATTGCATGCAAAATAAAAATAATTGAACCAAATTAGATTGTATATCATGCAAAAAGTTTTTCATAGCATCAGAACATTGGATATGTTCATCCTTGAAGTTGAATTATTGGTGTATTTTCAAATACAACGGTCATTATCAAATAATGCTGTCAAACACAAAATATTTGTAATCAAAAAAGATTATGCAAGGATCATTTCCTCATAAGTACTGGAAATGATGCACAGCAAGCATCCCCTGTGATAGACTGCAGTATATAGTAGTATATATATATATATATAGCTTGCGTTTTTATGGAAGGCAAACAAAATATTAGATTAGATTACTGTATATGTGTTTTTGCATGTACAGATGTAAATAATCAGAAAAAGTATAAAGTAGGTGCCTAAAAATGATTTTAAAAGTTTATTGATCTTGTTGAAATATTACGTAATGTTGTTATTCAGCTGGATGTAGATTATGCTAAATGTTATGGTTTGAATTATTTTTGTTTGTTTGTTTGTTTGTTTGTTTTGTTTGTTTTTCTCCCTTGTGTGTGGAGTAGGCTGCCATTTGTACTGTGGGCAGGCGGTCTGATTGTCATTTTTAAATGTCATTCTCATTCCATTGAAAGAAATCATACATTACTGTAATGCAGAAAACTCAAAATAAATTAAAAAAACAGTAAAAACAAAAACAACAGTAAAAGCAAAAGCAAAAACGTTACAGTAAAAAAACTACATAAATGCATTTCAGTGCTTAAGCAGCATTTTGCCTCTCTGCTGCATTTGGCCACAGAATTTCATCTACATCGCATCTGATATCTTCATTTGCAAGGCAGCGAAGGCAGGCAGTTGTCAGAAAGGTTTCTAAGCAGCCTTTTAAGTAGTGGTGAAGAGATTATCAATTGTGTTGCAGTGCTAATCAACTGAGCAAGGTTGTTTGAAGTAATGATACATGGCTACAAACACCTGTTGAATTTTGATCTGCATTTGTAGTAATGAGCATTTGAACATTGTTGTAATATTAGGTGTCCGTATTCTGAGAAAGGAGCATATGATTTAGAGTTTGGCACTTTGCATGAACACTTTTACACTTTGTATGTCAGCATAGGATGTAGTGTCTTAAGGCAAGAATTCTGCAAGTCAGTTTGGCACTTTGCATTTTGAGTTTTGTACATTTAAATTCTGCTGTGCAAAATGAGTCAAAGCAATCGTAAAAAACGGTGTGTATGTGTGTGTGTGTATACACATATTTCATATACCCATACGGAAAATCTAGTTTTGAAATGTTGATTTCAAAATCCTAAAACTAATGTTGTAGAATCCTGTAAGATTCCACTCAAACACACCAAATGGCGGACGTGTCCAGTGTTGAAGGATAGCGTGTAGCCTTACCTTTGTGTTACCAGAACGGGATTAAATGGAGGTTAATTAACTCCAACTCTATCTCACTCCAATGTATGTTAGCTTTCTTTCTCTCTGTTAACTGTTACTGCTAGAATCGTATAGGCAAATGAGAGACTACTGTCTCTCGGCTCGCGTAGTGTGGCTCTATATATGTTGCTATCTCTATATGAGATGCAGACGTGCCTTTGGCCTGTGTAAAGCCTAGTAAGGATACAGTTGAGAATATAGTTCACACTCTTTGGGGTTACTTCAGGGCATAGTTCTGTGAGCTGCCCTCCAATGTAATATCCGTTTCAACCGCTCAGCTCAGATCTTCTTGATTTCTCAATTCAAGTTCCTCTTTTTTCCCAGTATATAACAGTGACACACAACCAACACAAAGCAGAAAAATAAAAAGAACAGACAAACTATTAGCAGCATAACTATTTCACAGAAGTTCAGAAATGGCCGTACAGACTCAGTATTGCACATGTCTGCTTGTTTATGTATTGTATTAGGCTTTGGCATTATTTTCTGCATTGATTGCTTTATTTCTGCCTTTGAATTGTGGCTACAGATTTACCTACAGGGTCCTAGTTTAACTATGTGGTTGCTCCTAGCACCTAGGAACTGTACTTCCCACTAGGGTGGCTTTCAGCTAAACTGTTCTTGACTACGGTTAAACTTTGTTGTACGTCGCTCTGGATAAGAGCGTCTGCCAAATGCCTGTAATGTAATGTAATGTAATGTAATGTAATATTCTGCATAGAAGTTCATGACCCCAAATCAAGCAAAGTCACCTGGCCTCAGGCTAAAACAAATATGTTACAGTAACCAAAGTTTGTGATGATAAACACCTAAATTCGGGTCAAATCTGTCAACATAATACAAGGGTTTTAACCTCCATTTAATCCTGTTCGGTAACACAAAGGTAAGGCTACACGCTATCCTTCAACACTCGGACACGTCCGCCATTTGGTGTGTTTAGTGGAATCTTACAGGATTCTACAACATTAGTTTAGGATTTTGAAATCAACATTTCAAAACTAGATTTTCCATATGGGCATATGAAATATGTGTATACACACACACATATACACCGTTTTTTTACAATTGCTTTGACTCATTTTGCACAGCAGAATTTCAATGTCCAAAACTCAAAATGCTAAGTTCCAAACTGACTTGCAGAATTCTTGCCTTAAGACACTACATCCTATGCTGGCATACAAAGCGTAAAACTGTTCATGCAAAGTGCTAAACTGACTTGCAGAATTCTTACCTTAAGACACTACATCCTATGCTGGCATACAAAGCGTAAAACTGTTAATGCAAAGTGCTAAACTGACTCGAATAATTCTTACCTTAAGACACTACATTCTATGCTGACATACAAAGTGCAAAACTGTTAATACAAAGTGCCAAACTCTAAATCATATGCTCCATTCTCAGAATACAGCCACCTAATATTACAACAATGTTCAAATGCTCATTACTACAAATGCAGATCACTAAATCAATTCAACAGGTGTTTGTAGTCATGTATCATTACTTCAACAACCTTGCCCAGGTGAGTAGCACTGCAACACAATTGATCATCTCTTCACCACTACATAAAAGACTGCTTAGAAACCTTTCTGACAACTGCCTGCCTTCGCTGCCTTGCAAATGAAGATATCAGATGCGACGCAGATGAAATTCTGTGGCCAAATGCAGCAGAGAGGCAAAATTCTGCTTAAATGAACTTCAACTCTATCTGACTCCAATGTATGTTAGCCTTTCTCTCTGCTAACTGTTACTGCTAGAATCGTATAGGCAAATGAGAGACTACCGTCTCTCGGCTCGCGTAGTGTGGCTCTATATATGTTGCTATGTCTATGAGATGCAGACGTGCCTTTGGCCTGTGTAAAGCCTAGCAAGGATACAGTTGAGAATATAGTTCACACTCTTTGGGGTTACTTCAGGGCATAGTTCTGTGAACTGCCCTCCAATGTAATATCCGTTTCAACCGCTCAGCTCAGATCTTCTTAATTTCTCAATTCAAGTTCCTCTTTCGTCCCAGTATATAACAGTGACACACAACCAACACAAAGCAGAAAAATTTAAAGACAGAACTATTAGCAGCATAACTATTTCACAGAAGTTCAGAAATGGCCGTACAGAACTCTACAGTCTCAACCGTTTCAGAGGGTATATACATGGGGCTTGATTCTCCAAGCCAGCATGTGTACAGCACTGTGGGTCAGACCTCACACAACAGCCCAGGAGCTCAGAACACAGGTAAGGACACCTGTACAGTGTATTATAGGGCTCCTGTTACTGTTGTTTAAGAGTGACATAGTGTTTGTGTGTTAGGGTAAGACAAAAAATCCTGATGTCACATCTTAATGAAACTTGGTCAGTTTATTAAACATGTAAAGATACACATATTGTGCATTGGCACTTTTCTAAAAATGTATATTTAAATATGCAAATTAGCTGTAAATACATTCATATGCTAATGTATGTGTGCAATTCAAATTCAGTGACAACAAGATAGGAGTGAGTGACTAACATTTTTCCAGCTCCTTTTGTTAAGACACTTAATATAAAAAATACAGAGGATTTTGAATGGTTGCTTCGTACACTTGAGGAATTTACAAGATGTAACTGTATGCAAATAAAAACACATTTTTGCTTATTTTTGGGAAATATAATTGTTTATAAAATATTGTGATTAAATAAACAAGATATCGAAAATCCCTCTGTAATTATCTAGGATACATCCAATAATCATCTCATAAAATTTGGCGACAATAACTTATTCACAAGTTGAGATAACTGAAAAAGTATGAACTAAAAACTAGTTTTGAAAACAGCCATCAAAGATTGGCATTGTTGATTAATTTGCATTGATTGACATGTCATAAAATGTAAAAAGTACATGGAACTACTAGCATGTTAATTATGCAGCATGATAAAATCAATGTTTATTTTGAACAATATTGAAAAATCAGAAAATTCATGGTGGGACCAAAAATTATAATTTTTTGGGTGTCTTGCCTTAAAGTGGATTTTCTGGGGTCTGATATCTGAAAGCCAGATGGAAACCCTCTCTGCAGTGTGTATAAACAGTGTAATGTTGACAGGGTGTCACTCATGTATGTTCAGGCTGTAATGATGACAGAGTCTAACTGTTTTATCCCTGCTAATGTTTGTGACCACAGAAAGTGGACAAAGCTCACGCCCCTACCGACTGGCTGGAGTGTGTCCATGGCTCCTGTGTGCTCTCTTATTGTCTACTCTCCTAGTCCTGGGTGTTCTCTGTGAGTATGATACACCGTGTGTGAGTGCGTGTGTGTGTGTGTGTGTGTGTGTGTGTGTGTTAACCAGTGTGATACACTTTGTGTGTGTGTGTGTGTGTGTGTGTGTGTGTGTTAACTGGCTGTGAGTATGATACACTGTGTGTGCGTGTGTGTGTGTGTGTGTGTGTGTGTGTGTGTGTGTGTGTGTGTGCGCGTGTGTGTGTTTGTGTGTGTGTGTGTGTGTGTGTGTTAACTGTGAGTGTGATACACTGTTATTATATATGTTTAATGTATGATATGATGTCAGTATCATTGAGTGCAAAGTTATTGTGATGCACTGTCATTTTTAAAGTAAGGGCAAAGGTCTATTTGTGGTGATTTTTAAAGGAATGCAAGCCGTTAAGCAAGACTAACTGGAATCTACTCTCCACTTACTCTCAATATCGTCTATCTTCAAGTTTATATTTTTTGTGCTTAAGTATGACTTCAGTGTGTGCACATCTCACCTGCAGCAAGCTCTGTGAAAGGGCCGTGTCCTGGGGATGAAATGTAAAAGAGTAGTGCAGGAGGAATCTATTTCCACACCACTTGCACTATTGTTACACCAGGGTCAGGAATGGCACATCTTAGACCTTTTAATATTGTATTATTAATCATGCAGACAAAAGGTTTGTCAGTAACTCACCATCCTGCTCAAAAAATGGTCTCAGTTTCTACACCACTGAAGTTACAAACTCCCTAATAACTGAACTTATGGGACATTATTTGAAATAATGCTGCACTTTTTTTTAAATTTGTGTTTTTTGCAGTTTTTGGCCAATTTCTCCATTGACTTATGCTTTATATTTTCAATAGATTTTAAAAAGTAAAAGTTACAGGTTAGAAGCCTTTTGGTGTGTGTAACTGTATGCGAAGGATTTTAAACGTTAGGAAGCTGAAGAAAGAATACAACCTTAGAAAGTAAAGATGACCTGCACTAACAAGATGGACAAAATTATTTGTGGAAAAAGAAAATGTAAAAGCAATTAAGAGTTCAATCGATGAATATACATTTCTTTGGTTTTGACAATTCAAGACTGTCTCATTGGCAACATTAGATATTTTCTTTAATTGTTTTAATAATTATATTATATATATATATATTGTGGCGTCCCCAAGGGTTGGGCGACACTCACTGACCTTTCAGAGGGCGTAGGCAAGTGCAATAACACTGAGGAGGCAGTAATATCAGCAGAAATGATGATTTATTAAACAAACAACACAAGCGCAGGGTGGGGTCTTTTGGGGCATACGAACACAAAGTCCACAATCCTTGTCTCTTTATCGATGTCCGTTCCAAATCCGCAATCCAGGTCCAAGTTCCGTTGTCCAGTCAAGTAATCAATTCCAAGTAATCCAATCCAACACAAAAACAATTTCCCCAACACTCTCAAAAAAACTCTCTCTCTCCAAAACTCTCTCTCTCTCAAAACTCTCTCTCCAAAAACTCTCTCCAAAAATACTCTCAAAAATCTCTCCAAAAATCTCTCTCAAAAATACTGGCTGGTCATAGACTTCACAGTTCTCTTTTTCAATTCTCACCAACTCCTCACAACCACGTTCCTACTCCTCTCCCAGAACAATGGGCATCAGCCCTTTAAATGAGCCTCCAAAATGGCTTTCAGCTGTTCGTTTCTCCATTACCTGACTTCGTTCAGGTGTTGCGGTGGCATGCTGGGAAATGTAGTGAAAATGGCTGCCATGTGTTGGAGGCCAGGCAGCCATTTTGTGGTGCAACCCTTCGGGCTGCCACACACCCTCCTCCTCAGCTCTGACCTCGGGAGGGCCGGGCGGCCTATGTCCAGCGGCCACCAGGAGGTCCCCTCTCCAGGTCCACTCAGGAAGTGTCCCCCCCGGGTCAAGCGTCCAGAATCCCCAGTCTCCGGTTGCCTGAAAAAATGTCTGGCAGACATTAATGAGTGGCGCAAGTTGCTCACCTTTTTCTGCCACAAATGGCCACCAGTGTGTACAGGCTCTGGGCTCCATGGGCCGGAGGCGGTCACCGCTCCTGCTCTGGTCTTCACCAGCCTCCATGGCTCCTCCGGTATACGTTACGCCATTCCGAATCAGTGTCAGGCTTCAGCCTTTTCCTCCACCTCCCTTTTTCTTTCAGGGGGTCAGGTGGGAGTAACTGGGAAAACATGCCCTTCACCACGTGGTTAATTCTCCCTTTGTCTTTCTTTTTCCTTCTGGCCTCTCTGCTCCATAAATAGTTTGTTACAGTTAATCCTTTTAATTTTACTTCCGTTCTTTTCTGAGTTTCTTTTTCCGTGAGTTTTAGTGATTTCCATTCTTCTTCTCAGTCTTTTCACTTTTAGTGAGGGGATGGACTCACCACATCAGGAGATGGTTGGGTGCTCAAACAGACCTCGGCCATAATTATGAGGCCTTCCTCAACCCTATGGTCCCCCATAGCTCCTCTAGGCCCCTGGAAGGTCCGGCAGGCTGAGTGGGACTGAGGACCATTGTCCCCACTCAATGTCTGGTCATCATGTCCTCCCAGTTCCGCTGGCTGCGAGACCTCCACCTGCGTGCTAGCGTCTTGGGTGACAGGAACACACTTTACACAGTCAGCTCTTCACTCACCCCTTTCAGTCGGGCTTGTAGGTCCAGCACAGTCTCGGCTTGGACCTTCAGTACTTCCCGAAATGCATTTTCTGTGGCCCGCTGCTGGGCTTCCATCTCCGCCATTTTCCCCTGAAGCTGTGCGGTCTGCTCCAGCTGCAGCTTCTGGACTTGCTCCTGGTGCTCCAGCGCACTCTTCTCCGCCGTCTTATCCGCCTCTTTGAGTCTGCGCTCGAACCATCCCTTGGTGCCCTCCATGGACTGGATTTGAGCCTGCAGCTTCTCCACCGTCTGCTGTAGGCTCTCCAGCTCCCAGTGCGGGCCTTCTCGTTGCGGAGTTGTGGCGGATCTCCTCCTCAGTGCGGTTCTTGTCCTCGTGCAGGCCGCGCAGCTCCTTCTCGTAGCGCGCCCGCCTCCCAGCAGCACCTCCTTCTCGTGCTGCGGCCGCGCGTCGCTCAGCTCCTCCTTGTGCACGCGATTTCTCCTGCGCCCGTCAATGGCCAGCTCGTCCAGCATGGCCTTGCGCTTGTCCGCCCGTCTTCCTGGTCTCCTCCAGCTCCTGCTGGAGTTTTGTCCTTCTCTTGGCCCAGTTCAGTCACCTGCTCCAGGAGCCGGCTGTTGGCGCGGTTCACCTCCTGCAGCTGGGAGCTGACGTCATCTCTCTGGGCCAGGAGCTTCTCCTGCTCGGTCTGCCTCTGCTGCAGCTCCATGTTCAGCGCCATTTCCTGCTCCACACTCTTCTCCAGCTGGGCCAGCTGCTCCCGCAGGGGCGTTGGCCTCGACCTGGTGCGTATCCCTGCTCTCCTGCTCCACTTGGCCCGGAGTTGCTCCGCCTCGGACGCATGGTTCTCCGCTGCTTTCCTTAGCTCTGCCTCCTTCTGGGCGAGCCTGGTCTGTGCATCCCCAAGGCCCTGGCATACTCATCTGTGGCCTGGTCCTGGGACTCCTGCATGTCCAGACAATGTCGCTGCTCATTCTCACACATCTTTGTTAGGTTTCTCACCTGTTCTTTGGCGCCAGGTTGCAGGACTCTACACGCCTCATCTCATCGCCAAGGGATGCCTTCTCCTTTTCCATCTCCCCAGCCATGATTCTCACCACTCCCAGGAGTCCATGTGGTGCTCCTCTCGCTAACTTCATCATTGCCATCAGGTGGCGCTCCTCTGAGGTGCTCACCTCCAACTGCCTTGCACAGCTCAAGCTGGGCACTCTGCTTCAGCTGTTGGACCTCACGGAGGGTGACACGCCATCGGTCCTCCACCATGGCTGCCCGTCTCTTCAGTCTCTGCATCTCTTCCATCGTGGAGTCTGTTGCACAAACCAAACAAAACCCCTGCTGCACTACCTCCTCTTGCCTATCTGTGCTGCCCTCTGCCCGCATCCTCCACCATATGTGAGCGTCCCCAAGGGTTGGGCGACACTCACTGACCTTTCAGAGGGCGTAGGCAAGTGCAATAACACTGAGGAGGCAGTAATATCAGCAGAAATTATGATTTATTAAACAAACAACACAAAACGCAGGGTGGGGTCTTTTGGGGAATACGAACACAAAGTCCACAATCCTTGTCTCTTTGTCGATGTCCGTTCCAAATCCATAATCCAGGTCAAGTTCCGTTGTCAGTCCGTAATCAATTCCAAGTAATCCAATCCAACACAAAAACAATTTCCCAACACTCTTTCAAAAACTCTCTCTCTCAAAACTCTCTCTCTCAAAAACTCTCTCTCTCTCAAAACTCTCTCCAAAAATACTCTCCAAAATACTCTCAAAAAACTCTCTCTCTCAAAAATACTGGCTGGTCAATAGACTTCACAGTTCTCTTTTTCAATTCTCACCAACTCCTCACAACCACGTTCCTACTCCTCTCCCAGAACAATGGGCATCAGCCCTTTAAATGAGCCTCCAAAATGGCTTTCAGCTGTTCATTTCTCCATTACCTGACTTGGTTCAGGTGTTGCGGTGGCATGCTGGGAAATGTAGTGAAAATGGCTGCCATGTGTTGGAGGCCAGGCAGCCATTTTGGGGTGCAACCCTTCGGGCTGCCACAATATATATATATATATATATATATATATATATATATATATATATATATATATACAGTACCAGTCAAAAGTTTGGACACACCTTCCATCTGGATTACAGCCAATTTGGCACTCCTTCATTCTTCAGCAAGATAACAACCCGAAACACACCTTGAAGTTGTGCAAGCACTATCTGGTGAAGGAGGAACGTGAGCGACAACTCGAACTAAAGACCTGTGATAGAGAAATTCTGTGTTTAAAAATTGTTTCTGAATAACTTCACATACTTGTACTAAATCTGTTTCTTAGAACTGTTCGCAGAGGCTGGCTAACGCAACAGTCTCAGGGCAGTGTGCCTTGCCAAAAGATTGAGACTCATTACAGGTTCTCCCAGAGATGGGGAAAATAACTGTCTTGTAACTGTTATATGGGCGAGGCTAATGCATCTGACATGGAAGTATTGTGTATAAGAGAGAAATCTGCTGGAAATTAGTTGTTCTTTGTCTGACAGGGAGGCATTGAACCCCGAATGCATTTGGTTAAATAAACTCTGCTTGATTTTGGTTAAATGTTCTGTTTTCTCATTTGGTGCAAGTGTTCTCTATCCTCTTTGAAGGTCTTCTGAATTCGTGACCCTAACCCTGGCCTGCCCAGTGTCCAGACCTCAGTCCCATAGAACTTGTATGGGACAAACTGGAAAGGAAGAGTCAAGCAAAGCAACCCACAAGTTTCTCTGGGAATTGCTGCAGGATAGCTGGGAAAACATGTCGGGTGATTTCCTGCTAAAACTTATTAACCGAATGGCCCCTGTTTGTGAGGCTATTCTCACGCCAAGGGTAACTATTTTGAGGAATCCAAGATTCATTTTCAATTCAATTTTCTTGAACATTGCTTTGATGTTCCTTTTGTTTTATTGTTACATGCATTTTTGTAATATTCAAGTATTTACAGAGGCATTATACGACGTAAAACATTGTCATTTATGAGATAAACCTAGTTTCAGCAGGTGTGCTCAAACTTTTGACTGGTACTGTATATACAGGTAACTCTCAAAATAAAAGAAAGACCAGTAAATCATGGATTCTTTAAATGGGTGCAGTACCGATAGTGTCCATCGGGGGTGCCATGGCTGGTACCGGCAGGTAGTCCCTCCCCTTTCCAATGATCCTTTAGATCCTTCGGTCTGTGTCTGTGTACTGCCCTTTTCAATTCAAACCTCACATTTTCAATTGTGTTCAAGTTGGGAGACTGAGATGGCTGTTGCAAAACAATCATTTTGTGGTCAGTTAACCATTCCTTCCCGAAAGATTCACCTTCCTGGCAGGGGGAACCAGGTTTTTACAAAATGTCTTTGTACTGGCTGACATAACATCAAAAGATCTACCACAATATTTCATGATTCTAGTGACCTTAACAAGATTACCTCAATAAGACAAGGACCAGTAGATACCAATAATAAAGAAGAACTAAAAAATGACATAACATCAAAGATCTACCACTAAACTCTATTCTTTATAATAGGTCATTGTAATATATTCGTAATATATTCGTAGGTATAGGGCTTTTTCAACATAAGCGCCCTTCCTCTGACGCAAAAATCCCCTGCTGGTGCGTATGGCCAAAAAGCGAACTTTTGGTCTCATGTGACCACAACACCCGGTACCAATCGGAGATTGGCATTGGATCTCTGATTGGCCCTGGGTGTTATCTAATAATTCAGGGTCCTCTAAATCTTTTAACAGATGAAGTTTCTGGTCAACGTGATAAGATTATCTTTTCATAGATTCATGAAATTGTATGGATTATATAATGGATACAGAACATGGTGGTTTTTTCTTACAGTGGGAGTATGAAAACATCTTTAATTGATAATGTCATATTCTAAGAAATGGAGATTGTTGATCTGTTCTTGTATTTACAGTGCCTTTTCCTTGTGTATTAGATACGATTGCATCTCAAAAGGCAGAGGAGTCTACAACAGTCTGAATACACAGAATAACCAGCTACAGTCTACAACAGACTATGATGGAATGGTAGTGACAGTCTCCTTTCTGATTATGATCATTGGTACTGTCCCCTCAGATCATTTTGTCCCCTCAGAGTGAGTGTGGCGCTACTCTGCTTATGAAAGATAGCTTTACTTATTTTCTTAACTCTTAGTTCAAAGTATACTGTTTGGTGTTTATAGGTCATTGACAGAAAACTGTTACCTGTTGTTTCTGTACAGAGAGTGTGTAGACCCTGTCCAGAGGGCTGGGAGCAGAGCAACTCCAAGTGTTACTACTTCTCTACTGAGAGGAAGAGCTGGAATGCGAGTCGCAGTGACTGCCTTAAACAGCGAGCTGACCTGGTGATTATAGAGAGTAAAGAAGAACAGGTAAGACACTGTGAATGAATGGATGAGAAAGTGAGTGGGTGTGGATAGACAATATATCAATAATATAGGTAAAAAAATAAGCTTTGTAAACTACTTATGTTTCTGATAAGTTGTTGGATCTTAAAATCTGATGTGTGTTTGATGTTGCTGTCTCTCTGTCAGTAGAGTGAGTAGTACATT
>JAINUG010000552.1:0-71733 GCA_029706075.1 Aldrovandia affinis
AGAACACCATCCCCACCCTTAAACATGGAGGTGGGAAACATTATGCTTTGGGGGTTTTTCTCTGCTAAGGGACAGGACGACTTCACCAGGGTGGTAAAATGTAGTAAAAATACTTCGTTACATTACTTAAGTATTTTTGGGGGATCTGTACTTTACTTGAGTACGTCTTATTTGCTCCTACTTTCACTCTTACTCACTACAATTTTAAGAAAATGTTTACTTTACTCCGATACATTTCCCCATGCCCCCTCCCAAGTATTAACATTACATTTCCAATCCGATGGAAAAAAAAAGATTCCTTTTTTTTTTTCAAAGCACGCAGACTCAATTTGCCAGCATACGGGATATGGCCCGCTCGCTCAGCAGCACGTCATGGAAGTCATTGCTACAGGAAGAAGATGGCAGAAGCAGCAGGTGAAGATGCTCTCGCTGCCGCCAGCAATCATGAAACGGAAGGGATCACTCATGGCCATATCTTAAGGATATGTTCAGATTCATCAAGTCAAGGGAGATTCTTATCGGCTGAAATGTCTTCTTTGCCTACCACGGGTGAACGAAATTTTGGCATTCAAAAATTCACCTCAAATTTGAGAAAACATACTGAGGTGAGCTAACTTTAATGTTACTATGTGCATTCATTTAGCTAACGTTAGCTGTGACATGATACAGAGCTAGCTAAGCTAACACGTTAATCACGTCTCCACCACCACTCCAAAGTAGGGATGCTAATTTTAAGACATTTCCTTGATCAATCATCGCCCACGTGAACAAACAATTGAATTAATCGATTAATCTTTTTTTTAAAACAGCTAAATGTAGCATATGACAGAGAATAAAAATGTCGTTTTGCCTCAATCAAAGCTTTATTCAAACTTTTTGAGATGGGCCTATTTTAACAGCATAAACGAAGGAATGAAGGAAATGAAACACCATACAGTAGGCCTATGCACAACTCCAGGTGATTTCAATTAGGTTCCCTCCCTTGGTTGAAGAAGTGGGCTAATTAGTGAAATCACCTGGTGTAGTGCATTGGTTGCAACAAAAACCTGCATACACTCGGCCCTCGATGGAATGAGTTTGACACCCAGCTAATGAGACACACATTGCTAAAATGTTAAAAAAGATATGTAGCCTATATATATTCCTATGCAAACCTGAAACATATTTATCGAGGTTAACCTGCTAGAAGAACGAGTTATCTATACATTTCAAATAGTGGACATTACGGTAAGCGTGTAGCTTACTAAACTAAGCTTTTACAAATTGATACGTAGCCTTCTTGAAATTTCATACACAAGCATAGCTATTACGTTTCCTTGCGTTGTAGTCTTGACAAACCAAAGGTTGGCTACTGTACTACAACAACACTTCAGTCCTCACGGCATCACATATTTGCATTAATGCCGGTAGGTTCTTTTTTCGTCTTCCCAGACCAAGTTACAATATTGCTAGATATATTTAATAAAATCAACAAGGTTTTAACTGTTGTTTCAAAGCAATATTATACACTCACTAGAGTTCGTGCTATTGGATAACTCCGCTGTGCTGGTAAGGCACCGAGACCATAGAGCTGTAACACATACATAATCATTAATTTGATATGCTTGATCGATCAAATTCTTAACGGCGATTAATCGATCATCGATGAATCATTAACATCCCTACTCCAAAGTCTGGCAACGTTAACGTTAGCTATCGATAATGTAACGTTATAAAGAAACAGTGGTCGGATATGAATATGATAACGTAGCTGGCTAACTAAATTAAGTGCAACGTTAAGCGGTATCATCAGGGTGGGATGGATAATTTTGGACTGAGTGAGCAAACGTTAGCTAACTTGGCTATCACTGCATTGATAACTTGGACCTCCTTGCCATGTCAAATTCCTTACAAAAAATACTGCAGTTCAACTGCAGTTGTAATGATTACAGTATAACTGCACTTCAATATTACTGTAGTTGTTGTAATACTAATGATTGATTACAGTATTATGCAATGTTTTGGACACGAAAAACCTTTTTCACTGCAGTTCTTTTTTTTGTAAGGGAAGCCACGTGTATAAGATTGTTATTGAGAAATTATGTTTAACAGTTTTATACTTAGGAAAATACACATTTATAAATTATATTTCTCTTTTTGCAGAGAAAGCATCCCCATCAGTTAGAGAGTTACTCTAAATTGACTCAGATTCACAGCAGCTCACAGAAGAAAGCTTTCTGAAACACCTCCTGCCAGCAGTGCCAGTACTACCAAACAGCTCAAGCTGGATATGTCTAGCAAGCGAGTGTCACAAGTGAACATAAACAAAGCAGTAATTAAGTAGGTCATTGAAGGCCTTCAACCATTCAGTGTGGTGAACCTACAAGCATTCAAAGACCTGATCCAGGACCTCAGCCCAATGCCACCATCATGTCACGTCCCACTCTACGGTCCAAGTATGGCCGAAGCTACCAAAACTATGAAGAAGAAAGTGATTGCGGCAATGAGGAGGTGGAATACATCGCAACCACGACAGACTGCTGGACCGCCAGGAGGCGAGCTTCATTGGCGTAACAGCTCACTGGCTTGATCCTGACAGTTTAGACAGGCGCTCAGCAGCCCTAGCATGTAGGCAGTTAAAGGCTCTCACACGTTTGACGTTTTAGCTGGTGCATTAAATGACATCCATGCAGAATACCAGATTCGTGACAAGATTAGAACAACGACTGACAATGGGTCGAATTACTTATAAAAGCATTCCACGTCTATGGAGCCCAACAAGACGAAAACAACAATGTGACTGACACTGAGAGAAGCAAGCTGTGATTTTCTTGATTTAAAAAAATTATTCTGTCTCACTGTTAAAATAAACCTACCATTAAAATTATAGACTGTTCATTTCTTTGTTAGTGGGCAAACTTAAAAATCAAGGGATCAAATACTTATTTCCTTCACTGTATGTATTCACATGTGTGTGTATGTATATATATATATATTTATTTTCTTTGGTTTTTTCTATTGATTTATTCTTGACTAATTATTTTGATAGACAATGTATAGATCTTTAGATTTCGTTTTTTACCGTCTTTTCTGCAATGTATATCTGTACTACTTTGAGCTCCTACTGATGTACATATGCCCATCTTTGTCCAGATTAACCCAGCACCATGCATATGTGGAACACTGAATTAAAACTTCAAGTAGATATGTATGCACGTGTGTGTGTGTGTGTGTGTGTGTGTGTATATATATACATTTTTTTCTTGCTTTTTTTTCTATTGATTTATTCTTGGACTAATTATTTTGATGTAGACAAATAGATCTTTAGATTTGTTTTACTACACTGTTGCACTTGCAAATAAACCTACTTGAGTTTCCTACTGATGTACATATGCCCACTTCTTTGTCCAGATAAACCCAGCACTATGCATATGTGGAACACTGGAATTAAAACTTGTTTCATTTTGACCATATGTGTTGGTGTTACTGATCCATTTATGATGTGTTTACGTGTTGTTGCGTTGAGACTGCCTCTGTCAAGTACATATATACGCTGTATGTATATATATTTTTTTTCTTTGCTTTTTTTCTATTGATTTATTCTTGGACTAATTATTTTGATGTAGACAATGTATAGATCTTTAGATTTCTGTTTTTTACACACTGTATAATTATACCTTTGCACTTGCAATATATATCTGTTCTTTGAGTTCTTTTTTTCTATTGATTTATTCTTGGACTAATTCTTTTGATGTAGACAATGTATAGATCTTTAGATTTCATTTTTTACACACTGCCGCACCTTTGCTCTTGCTATGTATGTCTGTACTACTTTGAGTTCCTACTGATGTACATATGCCCACTTCTTTGTCCAGATAAGGTTACCGTGTCATTGTCATGTTATGATGTGTTTTACGTGTTGTTGCGTTGAGACTGCCTCTGTCATGTATATATGTATGCACATGTGTGTGTGTGTGTGTATACATATATTTGTTTTCTTTGTTTTTTTTCTATTGATTTATTGGTCTACATCAAAATAATTAGACAACGTATAGTTCTTTAGATCTTTTTACACACTGCCGCACCTTTGCTCTTGCAATTTATGTCTGTAGTACTTTGAGTTCCTACTGATGTACATATGCCCACTTCTTTGTCCAGATAAGGTTACCATGTCATTGTCATGTTATGATGTGTTTTACGTGTTGTTGCGTTGAGACTGCCTCTGTCAAGTAGATATGTATGCACATGTGTGTGTGTGTGTATATATATATATATTTTCTTTGTTTTTTTTCTATTGACCTATTCTTTGCGTAATTATTTTGATGTAGACAATGTATAGATCTTTAGATCTTTTTACACACTGCCACACATTTGCTCTTGCTATGTATGTCTGTACTACTTTGAGTTCCTACTGATGTGCATATGCCCACTTCTTTGTCCAGTTAAACCCAGCACTATGCATATGTGGAACACTGGAAATAAAACTTGTTTTATTTTGACCACATGTGTTGGTGTTACTGATCCATTTTTTGTTGCCAGTTCTGCTTATTGATCTATTCCACTACAAAACACTGTGATGGATTGGTCTAAATGTGACTAATACCAAGAAGATGGATGTCTGCTTCAGTGATAACTGTTTGCAATCTGAGTTTGTCACAAAACAAAAGTACAGTTTTAGCGAATACCTAGCGAAGTTTTACACTGATTAAACCGCTAGATTTGCCGCTACATTAAAATCATTTTTCCGATTTGTTTTAAAAACACACGTTTTTAAAACCAAACAAACACATTTTAAAAACCTCTTACATGTTTAAGTGAATTTATCAAAAACGCCCAAAAACGACATACCCAAAAGTAAATTAAAGCTGCTCTTCAACCGCTTGCAGTATATGCATGGTTTTGGTCTCATTCAAAGATAACACTCTGAATTTTGAAATGCAAAACAGTCAGAATCACTAAGTGCCTCTGGCACTGTGTAATAGTGGTCTGAATGTGCTGAATTTGAAGGATATAAATTCCGCCTGGAATTTTTTGTAGAAACAGATGCCTGCAGGTGACTATAGCTGGTAGGTATAAGCTGGAAAACACCATAGGAACATAGCATGAAGTGTTACCAAGTTCAGGTTCAAATTTCAGAACAAAACCTCAAAAAATGAACATATTACACAGTTTTTTGAAGGGTACCACCAGGCGTTCCCAAACTGTGCCATTTGGAGACTCCAAAGGGCCTTTTCTTTCTTGTCTGAACAAATACAATTTTGAAATAAAAATAAAATTTGCATTCAAAAAGTATAGAGCATAAATAAAACACAGCAAACATGAACTATTTACAAAAATATTTACAAAATCCCTGAGTGAGGTTATAGTGTCCTTTCTGTATTCTTTTTTACAGCTCATCTCACATCAGCAGTTCAGTCACACAATGAAACACAAAGGGGGAAGACACACATACACTTTCACACTTCCTAGTCAAACAAAAGAGCCAAAGGGGGGACACACACAGCACACATACAATTCACACTTCACAGTCAAACAAAAGACAAACACAGGCACAGACATACACTTCACAGTCAAACAAAAGACTAAACTATAGTTTATTTATGTCAAAATATACAACAATATATGTTATAATATAATGAAATACTTGAATATTTCAAATTTTCACTCCGTTTCGCCATTACTAGATTATTCGCATAGCTGCGTAATCATAGGGATGCGCAATTACGTGTGGCCACTGGTACAATAAACCTATCCAGAAGTGAGTTTATATAGGACCGCTCAACCAACCAAATGTCGTTAGCTCATTGGATTAGCTAAACAATGATATGTGTCAGTTATCAGCTAAATCGGCTTCGATTTGATAACGCTATCGTAAATAAAATATAGGCAGGTAATCCTGGTGAACACGGACACGCATTGGCTATTGACGGCTATTGAGGCCGCTTGGGAGCTCCTATTTGGTCAAATGAGGTGTCATTCAAAGGGTCAGACCTGTCAGACATTTTTGTAGTAAAATATGGTAATTCTGAGATCCTGACCCGGAGTTAGAAGCTGAAAACTTGCAAGATTACGCATGTCTGTAGTGAAACGCGTATTTTTGCTCCAGCGGTCCCTGCGTGTTTTTGAAGGAAAAATGAGGTTTGGACTATATATTTTACTGGATTGGATCGCCTGGACTCTTTGCCAATGTCACATAAGCGTTTTAGTCGGATTGTAATCGATCGGTGGATTACAATTTGAATTTGTAGGTGAGTTGACTAGAATTTTGTTCGGTTGTTGGTTTGTTGTAGGTCTGACATAGCGGCTGATTGTACCTGCTGTTGTGATCTTATCTTGGAACAGTTTATATCATTCGAATCACAAGAATCGTAGCTTTCTAGCCATATAAGGCATGTGCACTTTTGTTAACGTAACTTTTCTGTATTTGGCCGAATTCGCGCAGATCGTATCTATGTCCCGCCGGCGGGACGTCGGATTTTTAAAAGGTTTTAACAAACCACACCACACACTCAAAAACACACACTCACACGCACACACTCACACACACTCTCTCACACACGTGCACACACACACACACACACACGTGAGTATCAAGGTCCAGATCTGCCGCACCTTTGCTCTTGCAATGTATGTCCAGATAAACCCAGCACTATGCATATGTGGAACACTGGAAATAAAACTTGTTTTATTTTGACCATATGTGTTGGTGTTACTGATCCATTTTTTATTGCCAGTTCTGCTTATTTGATCTATTCCAGTACAAAACACTGCGATGGATTGGTCTAAATGTGACTAATACCAAGAAGATGGACGGCTGTCTGCTTCAGTGATAACTGTTTGCAATCTGAGTTTGTCACAAAACAAAAGTAGAGTTTTATTTTAGGTATTGTTAGTATGCTAATGACACATTACTTCAAAGTGATGAAGTGTGTGACGCTGTGTGTGAAAAGAAATCTTCAAAACATTTTCATCTTACACTGAACATACGCGTATCTCTCTACTCCTCTCCTACACGTGTGTGTGTGTGTGTGTGTGCATTACTGCTTGTGTGTGGGGATCAGGCACCCTCAAAATTTCAGTGGAATTTTTTCTAGTTAGGGTGCCTGCTATGCAAAGGCACTCTATTGTTCTTCGCCGCCATACTTATTATTTCTTTCTTTCTTTATTTATTATTCTTCCGTACAAAACTTGTAGTCTCGCACCGTTGCCAGCACAGACGCACAAAATACATCAAAACGTGCACCTCAAGTGGGAATCGTGTGCTATTACTTTTCTTAGCGATGGCACTTGTCTTTTTCGCATGAAGTGCGGAAACGTCCCTTCTTTGGGCCCATTGACAATGCATGGGAAATTGTGAAAAAGTGCAAAATTTGAAATAATCTCTTTGTACTCTCTGGCCTTTTGGGCCCTTTATTCAAAAACCGTGAGGTTTAACATTGGATGAGAGAGGACAAAAATGCCTACATTTTGGTGCCCAAATTGGGCCTGTACAATGGAAGGGTTTGGGACTAAGATGCTCATGTTTGGAAGATTTATTTATAAAAAAAATGCCAGATTCCATTTAACATTGGAGTGAATGGAGTGGAACGTTCACAACTAGAGTGGGTGACGTCACAATGGCCTCTGGCTTGACCAGGTAACAGATTTTATCCCAAATCTCCAAAACATTATCGTCTCACTCCCACACCTTACACTCTACAGGCACAATTTATACACCAAAACGTTTTAGCATTTTTGTCCTCTCTCATCCAATGTTACTTCCATTGAAATAGGACGCACGGTTTCTAAAAAAAATAGCCCAAAAGGACAGAGACTGCGGTCTAAAACTGGAAAAACATCAAAAACGTCAACGTCAAAAAAATATATTCAAAAAATAAGACAGGGCGATTTATATTTTCTTACAGCTCCTTCATTTTACATCATACCGACACCATTCAAACTTTAAACGGGAGAGGACTACCTATTTTAATACGCCTTTTTTACAGAATGTTTATACATGCTGTACTTTTTAAACCAGAGCAGTTTATATTTTGAAATCGGCTTGAAAAATAAGACAGGGCGATTTATATTTTCTCACAGCTGCTTCATTTACATCATACCGACACCATTCAAACTTTAAACGGGAGAGGACTACCTATATTAAGACGCCTTTTTTACAGAATGTTTATACATGCTGTACTTTTTAAACCAGAGCAGTTTCTATTTTGAAAGAGGCTTCATAACACTTGCATTCAAACTTTAAACGGGAGAGGACTACCTATATTAAGACGCCTTCTTCACAGAATGTTTATACATGCTGTACTTTTTAAACCAGAGCAGTTTCTAATTTGAAAGAGGCTTCATAACACTTGCAGATGAACCGTTGCTAGGCAACGGCTTAACTTCACATAAAAAAATGACAAACCGCTTCGTCCGACTTGTTTTACACAACTTTCTGGACCGATTTGAACTGGGAAAAAGGCCTGGTTATTGAGGCGGGTATCAAAGCGAATACCTAGCGAAGTTTTACACTGGTTAAACCGCTAGATTTACCGCTACGTTAAAAAATGTCACAGCAATGCTATCGTGACCATTGAAATGACTGGATAGCCAGTTATCATGATTCCGACTTGTTTTACACAACTTTCTGGACCGATTTGAACTGGGAAAAAGGCCTGGATATTGAGGCGGGGTATCAGAGCGAATACCTAGCGAAGTTTTACACTGATTAAACCCTTTACAGCTTATTCGTAGCTAAATGACATCACCCGGACACATTCTTCTGCGTTTTCTCACTCAGGAATGCGAGCACGTCATGTTGGCATAGCAACTACAGTCCAAAATTCTGATGACATCACCCGATTACATCACCCTGGACTGATATTCACCCGGATTACATCACCCCGGGCTCATATTGGCACCCGGACAACAATTGCCGTGATAGCTGCGCTGGGCTGAGAAAGAGGCGGAGATCCCCTTCAACTCTCAGACGCGATCTATATTTATTTTTAATTAAAGTCAATGGCGAAAACCCGGATTCACACAGGTAAATTGACGCAAAGGGGACTTTAGCAATTACCTGGCACATAACATCCTCAGCCATGCTATCAATTTGCCTCGAAATTGTGTCGTTTGAGAGCGGTATTGTACTCATCTGATCTGCGGCGCTTTGACCCAATACAACAGAAACCACTTCCTTGGCACAGGGAAGGAAAAACTGTTCTCCAATTGTGTGGGCTTTACCGGTCTTCGCGATCCAATGTGCGACGACAAATTAAGCCTGTAGCCCCCGTTCGTTTGCTGCTGTTGCAGTTTTAAGCACTTTTTTCTGTCCTTGTAAAACTTTTCAAAGTCAAAAGTCAAAGTCAGCTTTATTGTCAATCACTGTATATACACGACATACAGGGATTGAAATTGCGTTTCTCTCTCATCCACAGTGCAGTTTAACATTAATACAAACAAACAGCACACACACAATACAAAACACACAATATAAAAACGAAATCTAAAAATAGTTATAAATATAAATATAAAATATGTAAATGGTGCAAATGAATGCTGTGCAAATATTGATTTAAGTACAGTTACAGTGCAATAGCAGTATTAGGTAAAAGTGGCTGTTGTGAGCAGGGGGGATGGAGGTCAGGTCGCGGGGGCAGGGGGCAGAGGAGGAAGGGGGTGAGAGTTGGAAGAGAGTTCAGCTTCCTGACAGCCTGGTGGATGAAACTGTCTCTCAGTCTGCTGGTCCTTGCCGGGAGGCTCCTCATTCTCTTCACAGGCGGTGTGAGGGGTGGGTGGAGTCACCTGCAGCGCAGAGTGCTTTGCGGACCAGGCGTGTGTTGTAAATGTCCTGGAGGGAGGGAGGGGAGGCTCCAATGGCCTTCTCAGCTGCTCTCACTATGCGCTGCAGGGACTTGCGACTGGCCTCAGTACACCCTCCGTACCACACCGTTATGCAGCTGGTCAGGATGCTCTTGATGGTGCCCCGGTAGAAGGAGCGCATGATGGGGGCTGGGGCTCTAGCTCTTTTCAGTTTGCGGAGGAAGTACAGGCGCTGCTGAGCTTTCTTGGCCAGTGATGCGGTGTTTATGTTCCAGGAGAGGTCTTCTGTGATGTGCACACCCAGGAACTTGGTGCTGCTCACTCTCTCCACTGCAACATCGTTGATGGTCAGTGGAGGGTGCTGGGTGTGAGCTCTCCTGAAGTCGACAACAGTCTCCTTTGTCTTCTCCACATTGAGAATGAGGTTGTTGTCACTGCACCATCTGGTCAGTTGGCTCACCTCGTCTCTGTAGTTAACCTCATCGTTGTTGTTGATGAGTCCCACCACAGTTGTGTCGTCCGCAAACTTGACGAAGAGGTTGGAGCTGTGTTTTGGTGTGCAGTCGTGGGTCAGTAGCGTGAAGAGCAGGGGGCTAAGCACACATCCCTGGGGGCCCCAGTGTTCACTGTGATGGTGCTGGATGTGTTGCCGCCCGACCCGAACTGCCTGTGGTCTCCCAGTCAGGAAGTCCAACAGCCAGTTGCACAGAGAGGTGTTCAGCCCCAGACGGTCCAGTTTCTGTATCAGCTGTTGGGGATGATTGTGTTGAATGCTGAACTGAAGTCAATGAACAGCATCCTCACGTATGAGTCCTTGGATTCCAGGTGGGTGAGAGCTGAGTGGAAGGCGGTGGAGATTGCATCATCAGTGGACCTGTTGGCCCGATATGCAAACTGGAAGGGGTCCAGGGAAGGAGGGAGGAGGGATTTGATGTGCTGCATGACTAACCGTTCGAAGCACTTCATGATGATGGGATTCAGTGCCACGGGACGATAGTCATTGAAGCCAGATGGAGAAGCCTTCTTCGGTACCGGGATGATGGTGGTGCCTTTGAAGCATGTAGGGACAACAGCTTGGCTCAGGGAGGTGTTAAAGATATCTGTGAGGACATCAGTAAGCTCCTCTTTTTATTTCCTCTGAAAGAAATCTAGCGGCTTTGCTTGTAATGCGCTGTGTTTAGTTTGCAAGTGGTGTTGCATTTTACATGGCTTAAAGCTCTCGTTAGCTAGAACTTCCCCACACATGACACATTGTGGTCTTGGGTCCTCCTCATGTCCTGTCCATGTAAAGCCATAGGTGAGGAATTTCAGGTCATAACTTATTTTATTCCTTTTTGTTTTATTTGTATTTTTGTAATTTTCTGCTGTTTTTTTGCTAGAATTTGACTCACCTCCAGCACCACTCCTGACAACAAACTTGTCAATTTTCATGACTGCTGTATTGACGCGCTACACATGCAATGGGGTAGTGCAGTAACGTTAAACGCATGCGTTGGATTAAACTCATGCATGTCGGTAGATTAAAAATAATCGGTCAGAAAAGACATAAAAAAATGTAAAGAAATACTAATGGTTAAAAAAAAATATATATATTTACTTTTTTTGTTTTTTTGGCATCCCCACCATGACCCTTTGGCGACCCCAAGTGGTGTCGCGACCCATAGTTTGAGAACCGCTGGACTAGATGGACAGTGTTCAGTGGTAGTGGAGTCTGAAGAGGTGGGTTTTGAGTCTTGCGGAAGATCGCAAGTGATTCCGCGGTCCTGACCGATTGCGGGAGATCGTTCCACCAGCGAGGGACCAGGACAGAGAAGAGGCGAAACCGCGAGGAGCGGCTGCCAGGTGCCTGGAGGGATGGGTCAGTCAGTTTGCCAGAGGAGGCTGAGCGGAGGGGTCTGGGCGGGGTGTAGGGAGTGATGAGTGACTGGAGGTATGGGGCAGCAGTACCTCTGGCCGCTTGAAAAGCAAGCACCAGTGACTTGAATCTGTGTGCTGCGATGGGGAGACAGTGCAGAGAGGAGAGTAGAGGGGTGACGTGGGTGAACTTTAGCTGGTTGAACACCAGGCGAGCGGCAGTGTTCTGGACTAGTTGCAGTAGCTTGATGGCACAGGCCGGTAGGCCTGCCAGCAAGGAATTGCAGTAGTCCAGACGTGAGATCACCAGGGCCTGGACCAGGAGTTGAGTGGCCTCTTGGGTGAGGAACGACTGTGACGCAACATTCCTCTGCAACATGTTGCAGAGCACTTGGCAATACATACTTCTGCACAACATACACAACATGGTGTCCTTACACTTCCTGAAGCTGGTTCATTTTATACCGTGTTGAACAAATTATGCTAGCTATCTATATTGTCAGCTACTGTTAGCAAACTTTATTTGGCCGTGATACCAGATTGCTAGCTAGCTAGCTAGCTAGATAGATATCGATACTGTGACGATCTTACCCCAGTTAGTGTAGCTTGTTGCTAAATACTTGTAACTATCTGTGTATACTTGAAAATCTGTGAAAATTCCATCTGCCTTTGTAAAGGCGGGCACTGAGCAAATCCCTTCCGTTTTCACAGCCAAAAGCATATTCCATCCTGCCCTTTTTAAGGGCGGCGGAGCAAACCATCCAACCGCGAGTGGGTCGACTGGGTAAGGTTAGTGGGTTGTACCATTGCAGGCTGGATGGACAATCCTGTCGGGCACTGGTCGACACAGGGGCCACCATCTCCCTGGTGTGGCCTGGAATGCTCCCCAACACCACCTGGGCACCAACAACCACCCAGTTGCAGTCAGTGATGGGGCAGAGGCTCGGCATGCGGGGTAAGAAGATGGTGAGCTTGGAGGTCGGGAACCGGGAGGTGGTGGTGCACGAGTTCTGGCTGGCAGATATCAGCGATGCGTGCATCATCGGCCTGGATCAGCTGGCCCACTGGGGTGCCACAGTGGACATCGCCAACACCAGGCTCTCCATTGGCACCACTACCCTCGCCCTCCACGCCACCCCCAAGAGGAAGCACAGGTCCAGGAGGACCCGTGGCCGAGCAGCCTCAGCCCACCCACACGGTTCACCACCCCAGCCCGCCAGCACAGGTAGTAGCTCGCCTGCTCCTGTTCGCTATGCCCCTCTGTCGCAACCCGCCTCACCCTCTGTTGAGACGTCGGGCGCTGTGTGCGAGCTGTGGTGACGTAGCTGTAGCGGCCTAGACCCTTGCCAATGCCAACAGCTTGAGCGCTTGCTGGAGGACAATGCAGACCTTTTTGCTGCTCACAATGAGGAATGCACGCAGACTGATCTAGTGCAGCACACCATTGACACTGGTGATGCTGCACCGGTCCGCCTGCACCCTCACCGGTTGTCACTCGCAAAGCGGCTGGGGGCGGAGAAGAAGGTTAAAGAGATGGCCACCGTGGGTGTCATTGAGCCCTCCAACAGCCCTTGGGCAGCCCCTGCCATCCTAATGCGGAAGAAGAATGGAGAGTGGCGTTTCTGCATCGATTACCGTCGCCTCAACGCCGTAACGCACAAAGACGCCTACCCTCTCCCCCGCATCGAGGAGGCGATTGACCACATCGCGGGGTCCAGCTGGTTCTGCTCTGGAGTGGGTACTGGCAAGTGAGGATGGCCCCGGAGGCGAAGGCTAAAACAGCTTTCACCATCGGGCAAGGGTTGTGGCAGTTCTGCGTGATGCCATTTGGACTGTGCAATGCCCCTGCCACGTTCGAGCGGTTGATGGAAAGGGTACTGTCGGCTGTTCCCCGAAGCTGCTGCGTGGTGTACCTGGACGACCTCCTAGTACATGCCAGCAGCTTCAAGCACGCCCTTGCTAACCTCCACAACGTGCTCACTGCGATTCGCCAGGCTGGGCTTTGGCTGAATCCCCAGAAGTGCCAGCTGCTCCGGAGGGAGACGGCCTTCCTGGGGCATGTTGTGAGTGAGCGAGGGGTAGCCACTGACCCAGCTAAGGTGACTGCCGTGCGGGACTGGCCGACTCCGGCGAGCGTAGGCGAGCTGCGCAGTTTCCTGGGGCTGGCAGTAACTGCGCCTGTCATGAAAGTACGCCTGTCATGAAAGCAGCTTGTGTGTGAGCAGCTCACCTTTATAGCATTAAAATAATAGAGTAAATTCACGTGGAACAAAGGAACCAGCAGACGACTCTTGAAAATAATGTTATTGTATTAAGGGAAATTAAGGATGGTCTTTTTGTCTTTTCACAGAATTTAAAAAATCTCTGCTTTTAACTTTCTCCCCTAATCTGAATGTCGCTCTGGATAAAAGCGTCTGCTAAATGCTTAAAATGTAAAATGTAAAAAAATGATGTACTAGCTCGATGAACTATGACCATGACAGCTCCGTCTCCATTCGCTAACCAACCAATCAATGCTGTGCAACATCTACAGGACATGTTGCGAGTTCGATTTTTGTGCTAGGTACGCAACATCCTCTGCAACACCCTCTGCAACATCAACGCAACCCCAACGCAATGTTGCGTAGCAGTCGCGCGAGCATGTATAGGCCTTAAGTAAGCATATGTATGCTTTAAAGAGTTGGCGTTAATGTCAGTTTCTTGTTTAAATTACACTGGCGAACTAGTTTATGATATAGTTAGGAAATTATGGCGCTTTCCCTCCGCATAGTACAGTGCGGCACGGCACTGTAACCAATCCCTGCTTTTGTCGCTTTTTCTACCACCAAGCGAACTGTACCCAACCTAAGTACCCTGCTGAATTTAGCTACTGCTCTGTTTAGGTACTAGCCAGTCAAACAGGAGCCTACTGGCGTTTTTCCACAGCACAGTACGGTATGACGTGTCACGGTAACCATTCGTACCTGTAACTGTAACTATCCCCATACCCGTAACAATCCCCACCATGGGTGGAGGCCCTGTGTCTTTTTTCCACTGCAAAACAGAACCGTGAAAATAGGAGGAGTTAGATAGAAGGAGTTATCTGGAGTGACAAAAAGAATGTGACCGCTGTGGTAACATTAGTAACATTGATATTCTACACATTACAGCTCAAATTCACAGAAGTAGAACATGGCTTTCCCCAAAGCATTAGCTACAATTTTCTTACCTCTACCTAGGTGTTTGGGAGTCATGTCGGGGGCAGCAAGTGCATGAGCTACCATACAGTGACTTCACATTAGGCTATATAATATTTCATATTTGGCATTATTTATTATTCTGTGTTGGTCCTCCAATTGCAATTTACCAAGATCAAAACTGTACTCATTTTTTCAATTGTATAAAAATTGAAATATTAGCTATATTTGTCCTTGTGTTTACATCTGTGCTTTTATGTAGCTTGTCGCTGCAATTGTCCCTGTGGGGAAACTTGCCAATATATATATATATATATATATTGCGGCTGCATTATTTTTGTCACTCCAGATAACTCCTTCTATCTAGCTCCTATCTTCATGGTTCTGTTTTGCGATGGGAAACAAGGCAGGGACTCACCCATGAAGGGGATAGTTACAGGCATGGATGACTACTGTCCTGTACCGTACCGGTGTCATTAGATAGCCAGCATTTCTAATACAATTAACATTAACACAATACAGGTTATGGTAATTTGAAAGAGGGTTAATTTTTTGGGGGGATGTGTTTATTATTTATCATAGTCCTAATTATAAAATGTAAATTAGAATTGATGTAGCTTGAAATGTCCCAGACTAATTATGGCAAGCTAGCTATCTCAACTAATGTTAGCTACATTGCCCAAAAATAATTTTGGTTGATTGGTTCCTGGTCTTCCTTCCCAGACATGTTTGGTTCTGTGCACGTACTCTGTCTTGCAAACCAAATACAGTAAATAAATAAAAAACATATGGAGAGGTCACCATTTCAACTAATCATGGTTTTCAATTAATCTCTCTCAATATTTCAACTATCTCAAAATAATGACTGACTATCTCAATATTTTGACTTACAATCTCAATATTTCGAATTACAATCTCAATATTTTGACTTACTATCTCAAAATAATGACTTACTATCTCAATATTTTGACTTACTATCACAATATTTTGACTTACTATCTCAATATTTTGACTTACTATCTCAATATTTCGACTTACAATCTCAATATTTTGACTTACTATCTCAATATTTTGACTTACTATCTCAAAATAATGACTTACTATCTCAATATTTCGACTTACTATCTCAATATTTTGACTTAGGCCTAAGATCACAAAGTCACGTGCACTAGCTAGCTTTCTGTCATTGCTGTAATGGTTTTGGAGTACTGATGTATTGCAAGCTACTTGTAATATTGTGCTCTGGACACCAAACTAAACTTAGACGCGAGCTTCATGAAGGTATTGTGTATCTACTTGTACAAATAACAAAATGTAGTAAAATAATGTTAAATGTATTGTTATACATGACACTATCCAGATTAACGTTAAGGATAGCATGCACCTTGTGGGTGACCGACCAGTCTTACTCTGCCAACGACATCTAACGTTAGCTGTTACATTTGATTTAGCTCATGTTAACGTTACTGGGTTTTACTGACTGAATTTATTGAAATACAAAGTTATTTTGTAGGCCAATTATGATTCATATTTTTTATTAATATTGTCCAGATTAAAGTCTACGATGAGAGATGTGTGGATTAGAATGAGTCACAGTCACACTGCTGCATTTTGGCAAACGTGATAAAAGTATGATTCATGTTAATTCAACTTTTTCAAATGTATTGAAAACCCAACCCTCTTCCTAAGTGGTGAAAGGTATGTATTTTGTAGGGCTGTATGAACATAATCTGTCTGATTAATCAACCAATCCTTTAATCCAACTAATTTGAATAATCTGATATATATATTTTTTTAAATAGGCCTGCATTCATTTATTCATTACCCTATTGCTAATGTGGTTTTCTGATAGTCTTGCTTTTGTAGTTTGCTCGGTCTAATCAGCAGGGTGGCGCAGTTTGCAAATATTTATGTGTGCAAACGGTTTATGTGAACTTAATGTCTGAGACCCAATTCAAACATTATCACGTCTCGCTCAGCGGACAGACAGCCTGGAGAACGAGGTTAATGTTAACTGTGTCAGTCGAAATGATCGGGGAACGATTTTGCTTTTACATAAGTTTATGATATGAGTCAGACTGTGGACAGCTACCAACAGCTAACTAACTATCTAGCATTCAGTGGCGAGCAAGCTAAAAATGTAATGTGCATTGATAATTAGCTAATGTACTAGATGGTAAGGAGTCCCTCTGTGGCCATAGAAAGCCTCGTTCAAGCATGCAAAGGTGCTGGGCCTCGTTTCACAAAAGCAATATGTGAGCATTTTCACCCGCAGATCGCAAATTCTCGCCAAAGCGCGTTTCACCAAACTTTTAACGTCGCAAATCGCTGAAATATTTGCTACCAGTTCAGGGTTACCGCAACCCCGCCATTTGTTTCAATGACTGAATCCATGGCAAAGGGAAAAAAACACATTTGAGTCATTCATGAATTGAATGAATGTGCACAATGCAACCACCTCGTGAAATATATTGAGTATGAAATATGATCGGGGTAATTACTATAAGTGGACAATATTGTTATCATTTTATACATTTCATTTTTTAATTCACTTATCAAAAACATCACCCAAAAGATGATAAACCTTTCTACACATAAACATGTTTATACCAAAATCAAATACGAGCTTTGCCCTTGCATTTCCTCTAAATATTTACTTATCTATGTAGATAGTTGTAGGGAATTATATTTCTTAATTCATATCAGATAATGTCTTTCTGTGAAGTTATGTGCGTTCATGAGCTCATGCCGGCTCACGCACACTCTGTGGACGTGTTTTGAGAGATGAGTTCGTGGAGAGAGATTGCGATTCCTTTGTGAAACGCATCACACAGTGAGAGAAAAAAACATTGCATCTAGCAAAGTAGCTTGCACGTTGCAAGTTTGTTGAAATGAGGCCCTGTTTAGCACATATCCATAAGCCATACTCCACTGCTCAACACAGATACAAATTCTGATCTGAATTCTTCATAGCTGCTCTAGTTAGAAGCCAATTATAATGAACAAGTGTAAGTGTGTGCCGCAGGCTGCCTCAAGAAGTCAGACATGTCTGTAAATGTGACTTTGGTGGTTCTGGATAGAAATACAGTAGGCCAGAAGCTGTGTATAACCTCAGTAAGGGGCCAAGCTACTGCTGTTTCTCTGACAAATCTCAAGACGTGATGAGAGGTGGTTGTTTCTGCAGGAGACATGGATGCTGGAAACTTAATCATGGTGGTGAACCTTCTTGCTTTTGGTTTTCAGGTCATCCAGATTTTTCCCCAGCCCATCAGCACTTAGTTCCTCTCCAACAGATCTCAGAATTGGCTTCCATTAAAAAATGGCACCATCTATATGTGCAATTTCCAGTAATAATTTAAACAGAACTTCTTCCCTGTCAGCCCCTTTGAAGTCACAGAGTGCTTCGGGTAGCACATCCTTCTCTGTTGTGCTTATGTTGTTGAAGTAGTTCCATTAGACATGCTGTTCTGTGACGAGATGTCAGGTCTTCCTTGAATCTCACGTGGTTGGTCACTATTTGTCTATTTGCAAGTAGAAAAACAGGATATATAATTACTATAGCATTGTAATTTAGCACAAAAAAAAGGTTTTATATAAGAGATGTGTTTTGATATTAACATCCATGCCAAATTATACTACCTTGTATTGATAGTTTAGATTGTCAGTAGTGGTGGGCTCATATTAGTCAGTGATCAGATAAGTAGTTGTTCATACTTACCTTGCTTTGTGCGTGAATAGTAGCATAATAGCAGTTATGTGCTTGTGGACATACATTATAGTCCAGTAGATGTATACAAGAAAAACATCATATTGTGCACTTTGGTATAGAAGTCTGAAAATTGTCATACATGCATAACTTTTCAAGGCTAATTTATCCAGAGCAAATTGGAGGTGCAATATTAGAGATGTTTGTAGTCATATATTTTTTCAATTTGGTTTATATACACCCAACAGAGTAGTTTCAGAATGGGTTCATAATTGGCTGCAAGGGCAAATACAAAGAGCAACAGTAGGTGGGGCCGTATCTGACCTTGCTGCTGTGGGCAGTGGTGTCCCGCAGGGATCAGTGCTAGGACCTCTGCTCTTCTTTATTTACAGAAATTATCTTGATATGGACATTAGTAGCAAAATAGTTAAATTTGCAGATGATACTAAACTTGAGGATACTAAACAGTTTGGAATCGACTAAAGTAATCCAAGATTGTTTAAACAAAATCCAAAAATGGGCAGATACATGGTAGATGACTGTCAATATTGCTAAATGTAAAGTTATGCATGTGGGAAATAAAAACATTAGACAGGAGTATTTTATGGGAGGAGAAAGGTTAGTAGGTGTTCAATTTGAAAAATACTTAAGAATTGTAGTTAATCAAAGCCTATCTGTATCAAAGCAGTGTGCTACAGCAGTGAAAAACGCCAACAGGATGCTAGGATACATAGCAAAAAGTATTGAGTATAAATCAAAGGAGGTTATATTAATGATATATATTGCCTTTGTCAGACCTCACTTAGAATACTGTGTGCAGTTCTGGGCATCGCACTACAAGAAAGATATAGAAGCTCTTGAAAAAGTCCAAAGAAGGGCAACTAAACTGATACCTGGTATGAAAGGTAAAAGTTATGATGATAGACCTAAGGCACTTAATCTATTTAAGTTTAGCAAACGGAGACTTAGGGGGGATTTTATTGAGGTTTTTAAATTCCTAAAAGGGATTAAAAAAGTGAAATGCCAAAGATTTTTTAAGATAAGTGGGGTCAGCAGAACAAGAGACCACAGGTGGAAATTAGTTAAAGGCAAATTCCGCACAGATATTAGTAGGGCTGTCCCCGACTAAAACAAATCTTGGTCAACAACAATCGTCCATTTTTTCAGATTAATCGATTGGTCGAAACTTATTTTTTTTATATATGACACACCCAATTTGTTTTAACCTTTTAGGGTCAGCTGGATCCCCACCGGTCTGAGCAGCAATAAAAGTATTTATATTTCTAACTTCGCAAGATTTTATCATACATACGCGCAAAAACATTGACAGAAACCTTAGAATCGTGACTTTGATTTGAGCACTGGCAAATAATATGAGATTTTTTTAATTAGGTTAATTAAACAAAAAGTAAACCTTGTCTTTTATAACTTGTGTGTTTGTAGATCTATTTACAAGCTGCATTTGATACTGACCAAACTATTGTTGGCATATAGGCATTTAGATAAATATCAGACGACACCAAAATCACAAAGCTGCTCTGAATTAAGCACGGACCTGTGGGGGTTAATAAATACAACAATATGCACACTGCGCTTGTCTCATGTTTTATAACTTTATTAAATGAATGACACAAATGAGTACCAATAGGCTAATCACTTTATGGAGCCAGAGTTCAAGATTACCTGAAAGAAAAAAACCTCAGTTCATGCTTGCAGATTCTGCCGTTGCGCTTGTGAAGTTGCGGTATGGCCACATAATAGCTGATGCTTTTATTTGACCACAACCATAACACATTCTAATGCGTAGGCTATATTTTATTTAATTAACCAGGTTGGTCTCATTGGGATTTAAAATCTCTTTTGCAAAAAAATAGGCTAACAAACTAATGATTTCATGTTTTCCCCACCAAGCTAGCGATCCTGAATCCACTTTGCTATGGTTTTGCAGGTAATCATTCATTTCGTCCTTGCTGTCAGCACCTTGGTCCTCTTTCTCCTCATCTTCTCCATACAGCAGCATCTCGATGTCCCGCTGCTTTTCCGTTTTCCCTTTTTTTGGCACAGGTCCCCCCTTCATCTGACAACGTTGTGTTTCTCTCTCCCGCAGCTTGCCCTTGCTCTGGCCGCTGAACCGCGTTCAAACGGTCGGCCAGCTGGGAAACACAGATGTAGGCTTCGTCACTTTTTACATCATCAAGAAAAGGAAGTAGCTTGACTGTCTACAACTGTTGCTTGGATGTACAGACTGCTCTCAAATATTCTGCCATTGATCTGCCATCTGTGATTAATCTAGGTGTCTGCGAATCTAGGTGTCTGCATAGAGATTTTTTTTTTTTTTTTTTTGGTGCGTTTGTTCACCAAACAAATCTTGGTCGACCAACAGCCCATCGACCAAACAATCAACCAGTTCACTAAATGGGGTCAGGCCTAGATATTAGGAAGTTACTCTTGTTGTGTATATATGATGGATGTATGTTGATAGCCTACAATAACTTTCCTTGTAATGCATGCTCACATGATGGATGACCTAAGTGACTTTTTGAGACAGAGAAATGTTCCTTAGGAAACAATAGAGATCCTGGAGCATGAGAAG
The DNA here is from genome assembly GCA_029706075.1 of Aldrovandia affinis. Lineage (NCBI taxonomy): Eukaryota > Metazoa > Chordata > Actinopteri > Notacanthiformes > Halosauridae > Aldrovandia > Aldrovandia affinis. The sequence continues at coordinate 21,110 of JAINUG010000552.1, forward strand.
GTACTTAACTGCAAACGCAGAATATTTCAGTCAAACAACTGTACTTTTCATAGAGACTTTTTATTGCTTCTGAATGATTGTTTCTTCAAAACATAAACTTTCTTGTATTGCTGTTTCATTAAACTCTAGATAACTAAATGCTATCAACAATGATTAGGTTATGTAATCGGGATTGCTCTTTTTTTATTGTCCATGTTTAGATTGATTCCAGGACCATACAGCTGATGACCTAAAGACTTATTTGCCATCATATGGTGATCGCCTAGCAGTGTTAGGATTTTGTAGGCGGAAGGAAAACAGTCACATCACCACTTGCAAATCAAAGCTTTTTGAGCACCTGAAAGCAAAATTTGCCAAAAGAAAACCTTGTGATGAAGGAGGCAGCAGCACAAACCAAGGGGAGCATTTCCAACCAACTAAGAAAAAAAATGCTCTGAAGACCATTAGAAAAATAGAAATAGGGTGGATGCCTTATGATAATTTAAAAGATTCTTTCAAGTAGGTGAGAGGCAAATGAGGAGGAGGAATAAGAAAAGTACACATTTCAAAGGATGCTCAGAAAAGGGATTTGATACAGGAAGCAATTGATCTGTTCTTTCCAAATGGGACAAATAGTCAGGGGCCCTTAAAAGATTTTGAGTTAGATCTCAAAGATTATCAAGAGGTGACAGTTGACGATGTAATCACAGTTGAACAATTGTACACTGACACAACACTCGCTCTTCTTAGGTTTTATTTGACCACACAGAAAAAAAAATGTGACAGTCCACACAGTCACAGCGTAGGTTTGGCTCCATCTTCGGAGAGACAAGAGAGCTCTCAGAATCAGTCTTCCACTTCCCCTCTCAGTGTTGCTACAGCCCTGCCATCTGCTACATTTGAAACAGTCACCCCTGTAGTGATATTTCTTGGAAGCACTACAAGTGATGAGAAATTTGACTTTTCACTATATTCCACAGAGGGTGGGAGTGAGGATGTTTTTGAGAGCAGCAACATTGTTTTTATAAGACACTTCTCTGAAAATGAGCAACAGAATTTGGATGATACACTGCCTGTTTCACCACAAACCATGCCATCCAGTGAGAGGGTGAAGAGAATATTGGTTGTTCACAGAGGGCAGGTACTGCCAGAGCTCATAGCACATTTCTGTGATGATGGACTTCAAGAGGTTGACATTAAAATCCAGCTTGTACTGCCAAATGGAACACCTGAGATGCGGTATGATGATGGAGGAGTTGTTAGAGACTGTCTCTCAGAATTCTGGAATGAATTCTATGACTACTGCACAATGAGAAATGCTTTTAAAGTGCGTTTCCTAGGGCATGATTTTGGACAGCAGCAGTGGGAGAGTGTAGACCGAATAATTGCTTTTGGATGGGCGAGGGAGAAATATCTTCCTGTGAAGATTGTGGCTGTTATTAGAGCAAGCTGCCTTGGGATATAGTGGAGAATTTCCTCCAATACATGCCTGAATCTGAGCGTACAGTGTTTGAATCATGGCAATAAGATTTTAACAGCGTTGACTAAGAAGAATTAATTGAGATCCTGGATAACCACAGCTGTAGAAGGATACCAACAGCCAGCAATGTCAATGAAATCCTCCAGGAGCTTGCCCACAAAAGGCTTATCCAAGAGCCTGCCTACGTAATTGAACAATGGGCAAAAATACTCAGCACTGCCGGGCACAGCCTTCAGGACCTCACAACAGTATACGAAACCTTGCAACCAACTGTGAGAAAGGTTGTGAAGTGCCTAACCTTCCCAGAGACAATGAATGTCCAGCAGAAGGCCATTCAGAAGTACCTAACAACATACTTATGGGATGCTGATATGCAGCATCTGTGTTTGTTCCTCAGGTTCTGCACAGGGTCAGATCTATTCCTGGGGAGGAAAATCATTATTGACTTTACCCAGATTCAAGGTTTTCAGAGAAGACCTGTGGCCTATATGTGTGGCTGTGTGGTGGAGTTGTCGGTCCATTATGACTGCTACCCTGACTTCGGCTCCGAGATGAAAAAGGTGTTGGAGTCTAATGTGTGGGTGATGGACATAATCTAATCTAGTCCAGGGAGTATGTGTGTTTATGTTATTCACACACAATTTTCATGAAAAATCTTGTTATTTACTTGTATATTGTCAGTGACCAAGCGTCCTCATGTAAAACGTTGCATAAGATTGAAATAGTTCAACAGATGGCTCTACACAATAATGACAATACATTCCTGGTTGTCACCTAGATCATTTGTTAAGGATAACACCATAGGACATAATAGCATCATGCTAGTGGAGATCAAGGAGGGCAAATGTGCATTGAAATAACTTTTGTTGGCACCTTTAAGTAAAGAATCTTGTCTATAAATGTCTATGAAAATGATGTTTTTAGCTTTTTTGTTTGTTTTTGAGCTAAGCCATTGTTCTGTAAAGTTAATACTACCAAAGTAACATTTTGGCTGGCATTAGTTACTGTCACTTAATGTTAAGGCTTAATCACATTGTAAAGGACATCTATGGCAGACTGACCATTTTAAGATTTTTTTGAACTAATACATGCCTAAAGTAAGCTTAGTCATGGTGTGAACATCTAATAATAAGTAGAAGAATTAGCAATTCTACAATAGCAAGTATTCTCTTGCTCTGGGTGAATGTAAACAATGTGTAACGTAAAGAGCACTATGGAACAAATCACTTGCTTATCTGTTATAGTATGTTCAACTCTCAGGGTTAGTCACTCAAAACAACCATCTTGTCTAGGAATCTCTTAGCTAAATCCAGTCAGACATCCATTTACACACAAAACCTACAGCATCATCATCATAATTTTCTCATTAGCTAATACAGTACATTTGCTCTTACACAGTTTAGATACCAAATAATCTTGTTTGTGGACACATAAAGGCATAAAGGCTTTAGGAATATGTGTAAGAATCACTTAAAAAAAACGTTGGGGGGGCCTCCCGCGTGGTCCAGTGGTTACAACGTCCGACGCTGGCCACGGAGACCGGGGTTCAATTCCCCGTCTCGCCAAGTGTCGGCTCTGGCCGGGAGTGCCACCAGGGGGGCGGCGATTGGCTGTCCGCCCCAGGGAGGGGGAGGGAGCGTGACGTGACGTTCGCTGCGTAGAGTAGCCCTGTAGTACCGGGTTACGGTCGACGGCCTGCGGGTGCCGTCTCGTAAGAGGCGTCACTTCGCTTCGTCACTACCGGTCGCAGGACTACGGCAGCGAACTCACATTTCTAGGGGGGGATTGACGTAAAAATAGCGGGTCTAATTGGCTACCAAATTGGGAGAAAAATGGGATAAAATCAGAAACAAATTTTTAAAACTAAAAAAACGTTGGAAGCTGTCTGTATTTCTGACTGAAATTGCTGACTGTATTTCTTCTTTTTTTGTTTGTCTTGTTTATGAGAAATTGCCATGTTACCATGTTGTTGTACCTGTTACCATTACAACTGTTACCATGTACTGTGTAGTCATGTTATTTTATTGACAATGTTTTGACATATGTAGTACTGTACTGTTACCGTGTATATGGTGCACACTTTTACAGATGCATCTATACATACAGGGCATGCACAAGGCAATCCGGTGCTCCGGGCAAGATAACGAAAGTGCGCCCCAATATGTGCACTTCACCAAACACAAAGATAATAAAACGCCAATTTTACTAAATGGCTTTATCAGAAAAATAATAATAGTAATAACATTACATTACATTACAGGCATTTGGCAGATGCTCTTATCCAGAGCGACGTACAACAAAGTGTTAACCGTAGTCAAGAACAGTTTAGCTGAAAGCCACCCTAGTGGGAAGCTAATTTTATATTTTAGCCTATTTGTGATTGTTGTCTTTTACTGTAGTACTGCTGAGGGCTGGGGGGAACGATATTTCGTTTTTTTTATGCACGCAAGTATACAAAGACAACGACAAATAAAGAAATCTTTGAATCTTTGAAGTACAGTTCCTAGGTGCTAGGAGCAACCACATAGTTAAACTAGGACCCTGTAGGTAAATCTCTAGCCACAATTCAAAGGTAGCAATAAATCAATCAATGCAGAAAATAATGCCTAAGCCTAATACAATGCATAACAAGTAGACGTGTAATACTAAGCAACTATGTCCCTAAGTTAACCAAAAACGGACTACGGGGAGAGGTGCACCCTGAAGAGGTGAGTCTTCAGTCGTCGCTTGAAGGTGGCCAGAGTCTCAGCTGTTCTGACTTCCACAGGAAGGTCATTCCACCATCGTGAAGCCAGAACCGACAGGAGACGTGACCGGGAAGCGCAGGTGCGGAGGGGGGGAGGTGCTAGGCGTCCTGAGGTAGCAGAACGGAGTGGTCTGGCAGGTGTGTAGGGCTTGAAGATCTTGAGGAGGTATGTTGGGGCTGATCCCTTGACTGCCTGGTATGCTAGGACCAACGTCTTGAATTTGATGTGAGCTATAACAGGCAGCCAGTGGAGGGTAGTGAGCAGGGGGGTGACATGGGAGTGTCTAGGAAGGTTGTAGACCAGACGGGCTGCAGCATTCTGGATGAGTTGCAGGGGTCTGATGGCAGATGTGGGAAGGCCAGCCAGGAGCGAGCTGCAGTAGTCCAAGCGGGACAGTACCATTGCTTGGACCAGGAGCTGGGTAGAGTACGTGGTAAGGAAGGGACGGATTCTCCTGATGTTATACAGGAAGAATCTGCACGCCCGGCTTACCGCTGCAATGTTCATTGATAGGGACAGCCTGTTGTCCATCACCACACCGAGATTCTTTGCACAGGGTGATGATATCACCAAGGTGTCACCTAGAGAAATTGAGAAATCAAGGTGGGGAGTTTAGGGCAGGAATGAAAAATTCCAGGAATGAAGATAAAGTTAAGATAACAGTTAATAGTATTAATAATAACTAGAATGGCACTCAGAGAGATGCAACACAGAGAGATACATTTTAAAACATAATCTGGCTATATTTCAGAATCTTACACCAGATACATGTTCATATAAACAGCCATTTATGATAACAAAACAAAATTATTAAAATGTGGCGTTTCTCGCATTTTGAAACGAAACTCTTTAATTCAGGGATCGGCAACTGGCGGCCCATGGGCCAGATCCGGCACTCCAAAATTATATTTTGCCCCGTGAAAAGCTTCCAGATTTATACCAAAAAAAATTGAATGTTTTGCTAGCTAATTAAGTTGGGTTAGGCATGAAATCTTCCAAGTGTAGGCCTAGTGTTGTCTTGGCTAAACCGTCATCTTTGTTAGTCTTTTTCCCACCAATACACAGCTACCATGTAAATGAGTTAAAAATAGGGTGCGTGTTTACGCCGTGTAATCAGGGTAATTACATTATAATGTTATTGCCATTCATAAATTGCAGTTCTTTGTTACATTACATTTGTGGTAAATTTGCAGTGAACAAATGATTTTTACTATGGTCTGGCCCGCCCACCATCTAAAAAAGTGTTTTGGCCCAAAGCGAAATGTACTTGCCGACCCCTGCTTTAATTGGTTACAGTGTAAATTGATAAAGTATGTGTTGGCTAGAATGCAGAGCCAAAAAATAGAACTAGACACTTTGGCAGTCTAAATTCTCGCAAAAATTTTGTTAGGCAAACAATGTGCATTTGGAAGTGCAACTAATGCAGCCTGTGACCGCTTTCAGCGGATTTCATAGTGTCACTTTTGCTTATGTGTTTTTAATTTAATTTAAAGACTGTCACTAATGTATCCACCCTGCCTGCCTGTATTTTAGATGGCATGTACAATAAACAGTTAAGGGCATATTTGTATACGATGATTAGCTAATTTATCTGGTGCTTTTTCTCAAAGTACATACTTTATTCCCCCAGCCCATAAATAATCATTTGACGAAGTTTTAGATAAAGGTCAGTAATTTCATACACATCATCAGCCATTGCCAAGTTGTGCTCAGTCATAAGTTCTATACATAAGTGTATAGAACTTAGGCATGAAATCTTCCAAGTGTAGGCCTAGTGTTGTCTTGGCTAAACCGTCACCTTTGTTAGTCTTTTTCCCACCAATACACAGCTACCATGTAAATGAGTTAAAAATAGGGTGCGTGTTTACGCAGTGTAATCAGGGTAATTACATTATAATGTTATTGCCATTCATAAATTGCAATTCTTTGTTACATTACATTTGTGGTAAATTTGCAGTGAACAAATGATTTTTACTATGGTCTGGCCCGCCCACCATCTAAAAAAGTGTTTTGGCCCGAAGCGAAATGTACTTGCCGACCCCTGCTTTAATTGGTTACAGTGTAAATTGATAAAGCATGTGTTGGCTAGAGTGCAGAGCCAAAAAATAGAACTAGACACTTTGGCAGTCTAAATTCTCGCAAAAATTTTGTTAGGTAAACAACATGCATTTGTAAGTGCAACTAATGTAGCCTGTGACCGCTTTCAGCGGATTTCATAGTGTCACTTTCGCCTATGTGTTTTTTATTTAATTTAAAGACTGTCACTAATGTATCCACCCTGCCTGCCTGTATTTCAGATGGCATGTACAATAAACAGTTAAGGGCATATTTGTATACGATGATAAGCCAATTTATCTGGCGCTTTTTCTCAAAGTACATACTTTCTTCCCCCAGCCCATAAAGAATCATTTGACGAAGTTTTAGATAAAGGTCAGTAATTTCATACACATCATCAGACATTGCCAAGTTGTGCTCAGTCATAAGTTCTATACATAAGTGAAAGACATCCTCATCACGAGGACAGTCCTTAAAACAACAGTCCTCTCAACATATTTCTATCTTCATTTGATCAGCTGGCTCTGACTGACTTCCACACACTCCCGGCGACCTTTTCCTCTAACCTCTCCGCTGCTAAGTCTGCATTTTTCCTTTCCAAGATTCTATCTTCTGCTTCTAATCCTCAAAAACTCTACTCTAAGTTTTCCTCTCTCCTCACCCCTCCTCCACTCCCACCCCCCTCCTCTCTAATGGTGGATGACTTCGCATCCTTCTTTCGCGAGAAGGTTGATGACATTCGCAACTCCTTCCCCCCATCCTCTCCCACACCTAACCCTCCCTCACTCATCTCACTACCTAAACCTCTCACCCCTCTGTCCTCCTTCTCACCCCTCTCTAACTCAGACATCCTTCAACTTGTTCACTCCCACCATCCCACCACCTGCCCTTTCAATCCCATTCCTTCCCCCCTCTTCCAGTCCATTGCTATGGACATCCTCCCCTTTGTCTCCAATGTTATCAACTCCTCTCTTTCTTCTGACTCTGTCCCGTCTCCCCTTAAAAGTACCCATGATGTCCCCCTCCTCAAAAAAGCCTCTGAATCCTGCTGTCATTTCCAACTACCAACTTGTCTCTCTCTTCATGTTCTTCTCCAAAACACTAGAGCAGGCTGTTTATAACTAACTGTCTGCTCATCTCCTACAGAATGACCGGCTTGATCCTAACCAATCTGGGTTCAAGGCAAACAACTCCACAGAGCCTGCTCTCCTTGCAGTTACAGAGGCTCTACAACTGTCTAAGTCCCAATCTCTTAGCTCCGGCCTCCTCCTCCTCAACCTGTCAGCTACATTTGATACCGTAGACCACCAGATCCTACTCTCATCTCTTGTCAAGATGAGAATCTCTGGATCTGCACTGACATGGTTCAAGTCCTATCTTGCTGACCCTTTCCTCTCCCCACACCCTCTTCACTGGAGTCCTGCAGGGTTCGATGCTAGGCTCCATCCTATTCTCCCTGTACACCAAGTCACTTGGTTCTGTCATCTCTGCTCATGGTTTGTCTTATCACTGTTATGCCGACAACACTCAACTCTTTCTCTCCTTCTGAGACCCAGGTCCTGGCGCGGATCTCTGCATGCCTGGCGCAGATCTCTGCCTGGATGTCCACCCACCACCTGAAGCTGAACCTGGGAAAGACTGAGCTGCTCTTCCTCCCAGCGAAGGGCTCCCTGATGATTGATGCTTCAATCACCGTGGAAGGCTCCATATTGTCTCCATCCCAGTCTCCCAGGAGTCTTGGAGTGACCCTCTTTCACCAGCTGTGCTTCTTGGGTCATATCGCAGCAATCACCCGGACCTGCCCATTCTCCCTCCACAACATCCGGAGGATCCGACCATTCCTCACCCAAGAGGCTACACAACTCCTGGTCCATGCCCTGGTGATCTCGCATCTGGACTACTGCAATTCCTTGCTGGCAGGCCTACCAGCCTGTGCCATCAAGCCACTGCAACCTTTCCAGAATGCTGCTCACGGCTGGTGTTCAATCAACCGAAGTTCACCTATGTCACCCATCTACTCTCCTCTCTGCAATGGCTCCCCATCATTGCAAAGGTTCAACAAACACAAATTAAAATCACATGTGCACTGGCATCCAGTGACTATAGTTCCTACCTGGTCACAGTAAGGACTTGCCTTTTCATGATAGTGCTATGCGCTAAAGCCAAACACTCCACCCATACTATACTGCTTTGCATACTTACTACCGTCAGTAGCATAGGATAAATACAGTGTCTTAAATGTTTCATGGTAGTTAGAAGCAAATTGAAAAAACCGCCATCCCCGAAGAGGCACGAGACACGCTGACTATGCCTACTTCAAAGCGAACCTGTTAACAGGGGATGGTCATAAGTCAAAGTCAAAGTCAAAGTCAACTTTATTGTCAATCACTGTATATACACGACATACAGGGATTGAAATTGCGTTACTCTCTCATCCATAGTGCAGTTTAAAATGAGTGCAAACAACAAACAACACACACACAATACAAAAACACACAATATAAAATCTAAAAATAGTTATAAATATAAATATGAAATATGTACATGGTGCAAATGAATACTGTGAAAATAATAAGTTACAGTTACAGTGCAATAGCAGTATTGATTCAAGTAGTATAGGATCTAGGTAAAGTGGCTGTTGCCAATAGTCTGTGCATGTGGGGAGGAGGGACGGAGGTCAGGTCAGGGGGGGACAGTGTTCACCGTAGTGGTGTCATAGTCCAGAGTCTGTGGGAGCAGGGGGCAGAGGAGGAAGGGAGGGAAGGGGGGGGAGAGTTGGAAGAGAGTTCAGCTTCCTGACAGCCTGATGGATGAAACTGTCTCTCAGTCTGCTGTTCCTTGCTGGGAGGCTCCTCATTCTCCTCCCGGATGGCAGGAGACTGAAGAGGCGGTGTGAGGGGTGGGTGGTGTCACCTGCAGTGAAGAGTGCTTTGCGGACCAGGCGTGTGTTGTAAATGTCCTGGAGGGAGGGGAGGGAGGCTCCAATGGCCTTCTCAGCTGCTCTCACTATGCGCTGCAGGGACTTACAATTGGCCTCAGTACACCCTCCGTACCACACCGTTATGCAGCTGGTCAGGATGCTCTCAATGGTGCCCTGGTAGAAGGAGCGCATGATGGGGGCTGGGGCTCTAGCCTTTTTCAGTTTGCGGAGGAAGTACAGGCGCTGCTGAGCTTTCTTGGCCAGTGATGCGGTGTTGATGTTCCAGGAGAGGTCCTCTGTGATGTGCACACCCAGGAACTTGGTGCTGCTCACTCTCTCCACCGCAACATCGTTGATGGTCAGTGGAGGGTGCTGGGTGTGAGCTCTCCTGAAGTCGACAACAGTCTCCTTTGTCTTCTCCACATTGAGAATGAGGTTGTTGTCACTGCACCATCTGGTCAGTTGGCTCACCTCGTCTCTGTAGTTAACCTCATCGTTGTTGTTGATGAGTCCCACCACAGTTGTGTCGTCCGCAAACTTGACGAAGAGGTTGGAGCTGTGTTTTGGTGTGCAGTCGTGGGTCAGTAGTGTGAAGAGCAGGGGGCTAAGCACACATCCCTGGGGGGCCCCCGTGTTCACTGTGATGGTGCTGGATGTGTTCCCACCGACCCGAACTGCCTGTGGTCTCCCAGTCAGGAAGTCCAACAGCCAGTTGCACAGAGATGTTCAGCCCCAGACAGTCCTGTTTCTGTATCAGCTGTTGGGAGATGATTGTGTTGAATGCTGAACTGAAGTAAATGAACAGCATCCTCACGTATGAGTCCTTGGATTCCAGGTGGGTGAGAGCTGAGTGGAAGGCGGTGGAGATTGCGTCATCAGTGGACCTGTTGGCCCGATATGCAAACTGGAAGGGGTCCAGGGAACGAGGGAGGAGGGATTTGATGTGCTGCATGACTAACTGTTCGAAGCACTTCATGATGATGGGAGTCAGTGCCACGGGACGATAGTCATTGAAGCCAGATGGAGAAGCCTTCTTCGGTACCGGGATGATGGTGGTGCCTTTGAAGCATGTAGGGACAACAGCTTGGCTCAGGGAGGTGTTAAAGATATCTGTGAGGACATCAGTGAGCTCCTCTGCACAGTCCTTCAGCACCCGACCCGGTATGTTGTCCGGGCCCCCAGCTTTGCGGGGGGTTGATCCTGGAGAGGGATCTCCTCACGCTGTCTGGAGACAGGGACAGCACCTGGTCATTCGGGGGAGGGGGTGTTTTCTGTGCAGGAGTGTTGTTGGAAGCTTCAAAACGTGCGAAGAAGTCGTTCAGGTTGTTCAGCAGAGTGATGTCGCTGTCACAGACCTCAAGATTCAAGATTCAAGATTTTTATTTGTCACATACACACACGGGGTGTGCAGTGAAATGGAAAGTGACAATGCTCAACGAAAAAAGTGCAAAAGTACACAGTATTTACAGTAAAAAAATTAAAGCAATACAATATATATAATTATTACAATAAGTACAGCAAGAGCTCTTATATAAAAAAACAACAACACAATATATACATTAAGAGCACTTGGAAATGGAGGAAATTATGTGTGGTCATTACGTGTGTGTGTGTGTGGGTGTGCATAAGAGGGGCAGTGTGTGTGTCTTGGTGGGGGCCCTGGTGAGGTCAGAGTTCACAGTCCTGATGGCCTGAGGAAAGAAACTCCGTCTCAGTCTCTCTGTTTTGGCAGCGTGACTACGGAGGCGCTTGCCTGACCGCAGCAGCTGAAACAGTCCGTTGTTGGGGTGGTGAGGATCCTTCATGATCCTGCGGACTCTGGTTCTGCACCTCCTGGTGTATAAGTCCTGCAGGGTGGGGAGTGTAGTTCCAGTAGTGCGTTCAGCCGAACGCACTACTCTCTGCAGAACCTTCCTGTCCTGAGCAGAGCTGTTGCCAAACCAGGCGGTGATGCTTCCGGTCAGGATGCTCTCTACAGCTCCAGAGTAGAAGGACTGAAGGATCCTCCGGGAGACTTTAAATTTCCTCAGCTGCCTGAGGTGGTAAAGGCGCTGCCTCGCCTTTCTCACCAGAGTGTCAGTGTGTGCTGTCCATGTGAGGTCTTCGGTGATGTGGACCCCCAGGTATTTATACCTGCTCACCCTCTCCACAGTGGTCCCATTAATCCCCAATGGTGAGTACGTCCTCTGTTGTTGTGTCCTCCTAAAGTCCACAATCAGCTCCTTAGTTTTGGTGACATTCAGGAGAGGCTGTTGTCTTGGCACCAGAGTGACAGATCAGCAACTTCCTCCAGGTAGGCCTTCTCGTCATTGTTGGAGATCAGGCCCACCACCACTGTGTCATCCGCAAACTTAATGATGGAGTTGGAGCTGGACCTGGCCACACAGTCATGTGTGTACAGGGAGTACAGTAGGGGCTGAGGACGCAACCCTGGGGGATCCTGTGTTCAGGGTGAGGGGGTTGGAGGTGTGTCTGCCCACCCTGACCACCTGGGGCCTGGCGGTCAGGAAGTCCAGGATCCAGGCACACAGGGGGCGTTCAGTCCCAGCTCAATCAACTTGCCAGCCAGTCTGGTGGGGACTATGGTGTTGAAAGCTGAACTATAATCAATGAACAGCAGTCTCACGTAGCCCCCCTTCCGGCTGTCCAGATGAGAGAGTGTGGTGTGCAGTACCTGGGAGACAGCATCATCCGTGGATCTGTTTGGACGATAAGCAAACTGCAGCGGGTCCATGGAGCAAGGGAGGAAGGCGCAGATGTAGTCCTTAATCAGCCTCTCAAAGCATTTCATGACCACCGAGGTGAGGGCCACCGGTCGATAGTCATTCAGGCATGCTGGAGAAGCATTCTTGGGCACAGGGACAATAGTGGATCTCTTGAAGCAGGCGGGGACCACAGACTCAGCCAGGGAGATGTTGAATATAGTGGTGAACACTGGAGCTAGCTGGTTAGCACAGGTCTTCAGTACTCGCCCAGATATGCCATCTGGACCAGCAGCTTTCCTGGTGTTCACCCTCGTTAGAGCCCTCCTCACACTGTGCTCGGTCACCGAGAGCGTGTGTACGTCCCCAGCGGTAGAACTCACTTCGGCTATGCTAGCAGTGTTGTTTTTAGCCGGCGAGCTAGCGCTGTTGTTGCTAGCCTCAAACCGTGCATAAAATGAGTTCAGGTCGTCCGCTAGGGACGCAGCGTCGGCACTCACCATTGCGGGGTCTGCCCTGGTAGTCTGTTATAGTCCGTAGCCCCTGCCATAGGCGTCTGGTGTCGCGCTGCTCCATCTGCGACTCCACTCTGTCTCTGTACCTCCTCTTAGCCTCCTTCACCGCCCTTCTCAGTCCATAAGACGCTGCCTTGTGCTCGTCCATGTTGCCGGATACAAGACCGGAGTTATAGGCAGCAGTGCGGGCATTCAAAGCGTCGCGGATGGATTTATCAACCCACGGTTTTGGTTAGGAAAATACCTAACTTTTACCGTGGGGACAATGATATCCACTAGCGTTGCTATGAAGCTCGTTACTACTTCCGTAAACTCGCTGACGTCCCTGGAACTGGATTGGAACATGTCCCAGTCGACGTCACACAGAGCGTCCTGTAGCTCAGCCTCTGAATGGTCAGACCACCGCTTTACGTCCCTCGTCACTACCGCTTCCCGTGCTATCCTCTGTTTATACTCCGGCAGCAGGAAAATGGCGGCATGGTCTGATTTGCCGAACGGAGGTAGAGAGACAGCCTTGTAGCCTCTCTTGAACGGCGTATAGCAGTGGTCCAACGTTCTTTCCCCTCTGGTAGCACACGTAATGTGCTGGTGAAAGTGAAAGTTCGGCATAACTTTCTTTAGGTTCGCCCTATTAAAGTCCCCAGCCACCACCATAGCCGCGTCGGGATGCTTGTTCTGATGCCGACATAACACGTCCTGTAGGTCCGACAGTGCTACGCCGGTATCCGCATCTGGTGGTATGTAGACGGCTGTGGTGATGACCGAGCCGAACTCCCGGGGAAGGTAGAATGGACGGCATGAGATCGTCAGATGTTCCAGGTTCGGCGAGCAGGAACGAGAAAGAGTCTTAATGTCCTTGGGGTTGCACCACTTGTTGTTAATCATGAAGCAAACCCCTCCACCCTTAGATTTGCCGGACTCTTCCGTTCTATCCGCACGGAAGACGGAGAAGGACTCGGTTGGGCATATGGCTCGATCCGGCACCACCGGGGTCAGCCATGTTTCCGTCAGACAAAAGATGTTACAATCCCTCATGTCCCGTTGGAATCTAATCCTCGCCCTAACATCATCCAACTTATTTTCCAGAGACTGGACGTTAGCAAGAAGAATGCTGGGCAGAGGTGGACGGTGGGCTTGAACTCTCAGTCTGTTCGAATTCGCTCCGTTTTCCCGATGTTTCCTCCTGCGTCTCCCGTAGATGCGTCTCCATTGTTGTGGCTCGCTCGTACAATCTCTGCCGGCCACTCTGGGTCGAAGGAAAAAGTGGACAAAACCCTTTGTTGTGCGGAAAGGTTTATGTCCAAAAGTGTGCTGCGTCCGTATGTAATTAGTGCCGATGTATTTGCGCAAAGAAATATATTAAAAACAACCATAAAAACTAAAAAAACGCACAATCTCCGCGGAGCTACCACGACGGCGTCTGGACACGGCCGCGCCATCTTATACCTGTGGTCGGGGTTTATAACCAGTGATGGTCTGAATCCCCTGCCACAGGCTCCTTGTGTCTCTGCTGTCACTGAAGCGGTGGACTGTCCTTCCTGTTTCCTGTGCACTGTCTTTTTGCTTCTTTGATGCCACGGGACAAGTTGGCCCTAGCTGTTCTCAGGCCAGCCTCATCACCAGCTCTGAAAGCGGCGTTCCGGGCTCTCAGTAGCCTATGGACATCCCCTGTCAGCCATGGTTTCTGATTGGCCCGTACTGTGATGGTCTTAGTCTCCGTTACATCATCGACGCATTTACTGATATAGGCAGTAACAGTGTCTGTATACTCCTGGATGTTGGTGTGGTGGTTGTAGGTGGCTGCCTGCTTAAACATGTCCCAGTCTGTGGTGTTAAAACAGTCCTGTAGTGCTGAGGAGGCATCCTCTGGCCACACACTTACCTGCCTCTGAACTGGCCTGGTGACTTTACACCTCGGCCTGTATGCTGGTATTAGCATAACAGTGATGTGATCAGAGGTGCCAAGATGGGGGAGGGGTGAGGCCTTGTATGCTCCTTGTTGAATAGTGTAAACATTGTCCAGTGTGTTATTTCCCCGTGTTGGAAAGTCAATGTGTTTGTATGTCTGTGGGAACATAGACTTGAGGTCTGCATGGTTGAAATCGCCAGCCACTATGAGAAATCCATCTGGATAAGCTGTCTGTTGCTCGCTGATGGCGTTGTACAATTCCCATAATGCTGCGACTCTGTCCTTCTTGTTAGCGGTCGGGGGGATGTACACAGCGGCTAACAAGATAGCTGTAAACTCTCTCGGTAGGTAGAACGGCCGGCACTTGAGAATCATAACCTCCACTAGAGCTGAAAAGTGTTTGCTAACTACCACAGCGTCATAACACCAGGCATCGTTGGTATAAACACAGACCCCACCGCCGTGGGTCTTACTGTTCTTGGTGATAATCCTGTTTGACGGTGGCACGTTAGCTGGTCGAGTTGAATGGCGGAGTCTGGGATACTGTCGTCAAGCCATGTTTCAGTGAAAACAAAAGCACAACAGTCTCTCACAGTCGGCTGAGTAGATCTCAGAAGGTGTATATCATCCAGTTTGTTGTCCAAAGTGCGTACGTTGGCGAGTACGATGGATGGAATAGCCGGCTTGAAGGGGCTAGCCGCTACCCTAGCCCGGATACCTCCTCTCTTGCCTCGCTTTTGCTTCCGCTCCTCACAGCTAGCACTATTTAACTTGCCTTATTTCCGATGTCAAACAGAATCTCTCGGCTGAATCTGCGCCTTGAGATTGACAAACGCGACGAGGTAGACAAACTCGACATACTCGAACATAACATAATAACATAACAATGACTAATGCACCGCATTATCAGGATGGATAGTAGCCGCTGCTTATGTATGAGGCCGCGCCGCCGGGTCGCCTCGGCCGCTTAAGCGAATGTTTATGGCCAAGGATCTTGAATGACAGAATAGCAGGTAAGAAGTTAGAAGCTAAGAAGAGCTAACCTCTGCGTGGCTAATTTAACATAACAGGCAGCTGTAAAAAAAAATAAAAAAACTTTTGTGCACGAAATACAATTGTGCACAAAACTTAGGCTACCATTCAGAAAAAACTATAGTTTTAAATGTAGCATACCAACTTGTACAGATTCTTTAAAACGTATGGCCCATCCACTTGTTTTCACCCCTGGTACCACCACTCCTTTTTTTAAATCATTTTTTAAAGAACGGTTATGTTACAGCAAAGTTCTAACTGAACATCTACTTAATTAGGCTACATTTAGATTATATGCATAAATGCTTAGTATTCTGATTTTATTATCAGTAATCAGCAATACTCAACCAGGTACCAAAACCCAGGTGTTCTGAATTTATAAATGCTTAATATATTTTTATATCTACATTATACATACTCTGATGAAGGTTACTCAACATGAATAAATGTTAGTAGATGCTATTAATGAGGCCAGATTGAAAAGGTCATGTCATGAGCCCTGAGCCCATTCCAAATCATATTTACTAATGTTTAGTAACGTTGGACTAAAAGACAATTTATTATTAGGATCACACACATATGAATATTTTATTAATTTCATTATTTGTTAGCGTAGCTAGCATCCACCTAAATTTTTTTGATTCAATCCATTTATACAGCAATATATTTAAATACCTTGTACAAGGGCAGTGCCCCACCTGAGAATTGAACAGGCAGCCTTGGAGTCCAGTGACCTAACCACACATTAATAATGAATAAACGCGAATCATTTTATTCAATCTTTTTGTTTCCATTAATCCATTAATTCGGCCAAAAACAATAATATTCTACTGCTGGGCACAGATACAGGAAATTATTACTGTAAATATTAAAATGATCATATTAATGTATTTTCTCTCTCCTGGATGTTATTACTATTCATGGGGTTGTGCTTTATTACCAGGTTAACGGTGACAGTGATTTTAATCATTTTAATATATAATATGCTTGAAAAGCATGCACACAAGAACATGTCAAAATAAACAGCTGATTTCTCTCATGAATAATGGACAGTGCACGAGAAGAAGGAGAGTTCAGTCCTCCTCCTAGCTTTCCTCTCAGTTGGCAGAAATAAGCATGGAAAACAATATTCAGTTTTCTTCATTAAGCCATTTTACAGAAATGGAAACCGTCTTACTCATTCTCCCTCAGAAACAGGGGAAGTGTCCATCTGCTCCTCACTCTCCCCCATTTGGCCTTCATTCCGGTAGGGCGACATTCTCCAATGTACCTTCTTTTTTACCTTCAACCTTATTTGAAATTAATATATTTTTATTTCAATACATGCTTTGTTTTGCTTTTGGTTTTATAATCAGTTTTGTGTAGAAACACTGGTGATGAGTTGATATGTTATGGTGTGTTGTTAGTTGTTGCTAACTTTAGTTGCTAGTTGTTGCTATTGTAGCGACCCCCCCAGGAAGTTAATAGTTCAAGGTTCATGTGTCCCTGTTGCATGTTACTGACTTGTGGCATATCAGGTTTTGCAGTGTCCAGCCTGTTAATCAGCCTGCTCTCTGCCAACCACAAGAATGTCTGCATTTACATTTACATTTTAAGCATTTAGCAGACGCTCTTATCCAGAGCGACTTACAAGATGTGCATCAATACATGGTAGGAATAATCATAGTTAGCGCGCGAGATCAGTGCAGGAATACAGCAATAGACATCATTGCAGGCATCTGCGGACCATACCTGTAACACCGGGAAGGAAAAGGTTAGTGTGTATTTTTTTTTTTTTTTTTTTGTAAAGAGTAAAGTGTTGAACAAGTAAGCAGAGGCAGAGGTGAAGACAATTTAGCTAGATGGACAGAGATCAGGGGAAGTGGAATCTGAAGAGGTGGGTTTTGAGTCTCTTGCGGAAGATTGGAAGTGATTCCGCAGTCCTGACCGATTGCGGGAGGTCGTTCCACCAACGAGGGACCAGGACAGAGAAGAGGCAAGACCGCGAGGAGCGGCTGCCAGGCGCCTGGAGGGATGGGGCAGTCAGTCTGCCGGCAGAGGCGGAGCGGAGGGGTCTGGGAGGTGTGTAGGGAGTGATGAGTGACTGGAGGTATGGGGGAGCAGTACCTCTGGCCGCTTGAAAAGCGAGCACCAGTGACTTGAATCTGATGCGTGCTGCGATGGGGAGCCAGTGCAGAGAGGAGAGTAGAGGGGTGACGTGGGTGAACTTCAGGTGAACGAGGGAGAAACGGCAGGTCCGAGTGATCGCTGCAATATGGCTCGAGAAGCACAGCTGGTTGTCCAGGGTTACCCCAAGACTCCTGGCAGACTGGGACGGAGACACTATGGAGCCTTCCAAGGTGATTGACGCATCAATCATCGGGGAGCCCTTCGCTGGGAGGAAGAGCAGCTCTGTCTTCCCCAGGTTCAGCTTCAGGTGGTGGGTGGACATCCATGCGGAGATGTCAGCCAGGCATGCAGAGATCCGTGCCGGGACCTGGGTATCAGATGGAGGGAAGGAGAGAAAGAGTTGAGTGTCATCAGCATAACAGTGATAGGAAAAACCATGAGCAGAAATAACAAGTGACTTGGTGTACAGAGAAAATAGGACAGGGCCTAGCACCGAGCCCTGCGGGACACCGGTAGAGAGGGTGCGGGGAGAGGAGAGGATCCTCTCCAGGCCACCTGGTAGGACCGGTCAGCCAGGTAGGACTCAAACCATGTCAACGCAGATCCAGAGATTCCCATCTCGACGAGAGATGAGAGCAGGATCCGGTGGTCCACGGTGTCGAATGCCGCCGACAGGTCGAGGAGGAGGAGGACGGAGCTAAGGGATCGGGACTTAGCGACGTGAAGAGCCTCAGTGACCGCAAGGAGAGCCATCTCTGTGGAATGAGTAATGCGGGCAGGCTTGTGGTTGGGGAAGCAGCAGGGGGGCTGGTCCTGCAAGTTCATATTTATTGGGATGTGTCACCCTTGTTCCCCCTCTTTTTGTTCTGGTGCTTGTCGACAGAAAAGTGACAGACTGCAGGTAGTTTCCCTCTTGAACGAAAGGGCGGGTTTTATTTAGCGTGAGCTACGGTCGTACAGTAGCTTGTTAATCAATAAACCGTTGATTTGAGAACTCAGCCCGGTCTGTTGCCTGTTTTATTATTTTCTCTTTTATTTATTTAACCTAGCTAAATTGCTACATTTGGCATCAGAAGTAAGCTATTTTGGGTCATCTCAGAAAAAATGATATCTGAACACTGGTTATGGCTCTCACCCGTTTTATTATCTCACATTGCCACACATAATATAATAATATATGTAATTTATCAGACACTTTTATCCAAAGCGACTTACAGCAGTGAATGCGTACAGTTTTCAGTATATGTGGTCCCAATGGGGATTGAACCCACAACCTAAGTGTTGCCAACGTCATGCTCTACCTACTGAGCCAAACAGAACCACCCATGCTGGACACAAGCAAACATGCCCCATGACATTTAAGACATGATATCAGAACACACAGATTTTCAATTGTGTCTGGGAGTACGCACCAGAAAGACCAGCATAAAATATGCATGAGTTAAATCACTCCTGAAACCAGAATAAACCAAATAAATCTAAATGACCCCAAGCATAGTAGTCATATCAAAGAACGACTTGTCGAATCTTAAAGTGCCAAAATTGGCAACATAGCACTGCCATTTTAAGACCATAAGTACACACCAATATTTTTTTATTTCTGATGCAACTAAAAAATTATAAAGAAAGAAAAAAAAACATTCAGGTAATTTGTATTTTTTGCACTCGTTTGGAAAACCTCATCATTATGGGCTTCCCAGCCGGAACAGTGGCGTTCAATTACAGCACACATCCGTAATGCTGCTTTAAAAGCATGCCAATCCTGCAGCAGTGACAGTAACCCTGCAAGCGTTCACACAGATGGCAGCACTAATCGCACCCAAGCAGATGCGAGAAGAATAAAGCCAGCCATAGATACACAATCTTCTACTTAAGGTGGCGCCACTGAATGGCGATGCAACACCAGTTAAGCAGAGGATAATTGAACATATTTGAATTGATCATGCTTTATCATGATATGCTATGCTATGATCATTTTTTTCCATCGGTTTCAAGCTCAGCTCTTACTGTAGGGGGCAAAGAGCGTGTTCTGCATGGCAACGGAGTGGTCAGGCAGGCCCCTGCGGGACCGGTGTAGCTGGGGGCTTAGTGCCAGGTTGGTGAGGTCCACCAGCTCCTGGCGGTGTGCAAGCAGTGCCACCATGTGGTGGAGCTTGGAGCAGATGGAGGAGTAGTGGTACTGCCGCTTCTTGTTCAGCTTGCGGAAGCAGTCCCGCAGGTTTCCATCGGAGGCCTGCCAGATCTGCGCCTGCCCCTCCACTCTAAGAGGAGGGTGGGGCCGAGCATCAGGGGTGGAGCCGGAGGAGTCAGGGGCGGAGCCCTGGGGTTCACCCCAGGCAACAGGAAGCAGAAGGCGTTCAGGCGGGTACACTGGTTTGGTCTGCCTGTTGTGGTCCGCCGTGAGGAAGCAGGTATGCGTTGAGATGTGGCAGAGGGCAAGTCCAGGGCCAGCTGGGGCTGGAGGCTCCACAGGTATGCCCCTCCATGGGCATACCTGTGGGTGTGTAGGCCAGCACTTCTCGCATGTGTTCCTGCTCCATCCAGTCCTCCCCGACATGTGGCTGCTCTTGTGGCTGGGCTTCCTGGTCTCATCACTGGGTAGCAGGGAAATGGGAATCTGGGGCCAGCTGGGCGTACTGGTCAGACTGGCAGGCTCGAACACGGGCTCCCATTCGAACGCGGTAACACAGGGCCAAGGCAGGGTGGGGGCGGTTTGAGGAGCAGGTGTTCCTAGACACCGCTGTTCCGGGTTCTTGCAGAGCTGGCCCGTGAGCTGATGGGCAGGTACTGGGCATACAGGATCCAGAATTCCTCGTCAAAATTCTCTGTGATCTGGCCTGACAGCTCGATCAGGTTACTGCTGATCAGCTTGCCATCTGTCCAAGTGAACCTGAGGAAGGGAGACACCTGCCATTTTAACACCAAATAATACCCTCCTCTCCTCCAAAAACACCCTCTCCTCTCGTACCTCTAAGCCCATCCAATTTCCATGATGTCATACCTGTATGAGCCCACTCAGTTTCAATGAATATGAATATTGTACCTGTACTAACCCGTGGCCACCTGGTTTCCATCGATGAGCATGAAGTGCTTGTGCACCTTGCCGGTGATCTTGGCTCCAGAACGCAGGAAGTAGGTGGCGCCTGGTGATGGTGCAAACACGCATGTGCTGTGTTTTGATAAAGAAATGATCAAGAAATGAACCATACAAATGCATAAACTCAGTTAAAATGCATAAATTAAGTTAAAATGAAAATCAAATGTTCAGGTACACTCAGTCAGATCTGTACAGGTGTGCTCAGGTACACTATGGTGTAGGCTCATACTCGCAGTTCGTCCAGGCGCAGGTTGAGGTTTTGCACATCTGAAGGAAGGAGGGCAGACAAGAATGGTCCAGCAGCAGATAGACAGGCACCCTGCATAGAGTACAGGCATCCTGCAGGTCCCTGAAGATGTCCAGGTCTGTGAGGGAGTCCGTCACCACGGCAATCACCTACAACCATCGCCCAAGGTAGCCAGTCAACTCCACTCCGCTTTTATTTAAGGTCTTTACTCCGTACCATTTTCAGCAGCCTTCGCCCGTATCCATAATGCATCTCAGAGTAGGAGCACTGATTTAGGATCAGTTTTGTCTTTTAGCTCAAAATGGAGAGGCTAGGATGTGGAGATCCTAGATCAGCCCTCTTCCTGTGAGATTCTTTATGGATATGGGCCCTGGTCAGTTTTTTAAAGTTTTCAGTAATGGCTGTGGCTGCAGTATTGCAGGCAGGTTTGACAATGACTTCTCTGTTCATGATTGTCAAGACAAACAGTAGAAAAATAAAAAGCATGGTATACAGATACCATCTAGCAAGATTAAATACTTTCTGTGAGGTCTAAGACATTTTTGTATACAAATAAACACTGTAACTCTTACCTACACATGTTTGGCTGCTTCACTGGTCAGACACCATCGTTTCCCAGATCATGAAAACAGCTGCAAGTACGTATTGCATTTGAAATGTATGCTCTGCTTTATTCTCCAGCATGCTACATCTAACCCTCGTGCCCATGGCTCCACCCAGTACCACATGGCCATGTCCTGGCATTAAGGCCTATACATGCTCGAATGACAGCAACGTGACAGCAACACAACCAGGGCTCTGCAACATCAACGCAACCTCTACGACCTATGCAGAGGGGGTTGCAGAGGATGTCGCGTACCTAGCACAAAAATCGAACTCGCGACTGCAGCGCAACAATTGTGGCACTTCATTGACTTGTTGGCTAGCGAATGGAGGTGGAGCTGACATAGTCATAGTTCATAGAGCTAGAACATCATTTTTTTACATTTGACATTTTAAGCATTTAGGTCTTATCCAGAGTGACTTACCAGATGTGCATTAATACATGGTAAGAACAGTCAGTTCATGCAAGAGATCACTGTAGTAATACAGCGATAGACAGTGTTGTTGGCAGCTGCACACCATACCTGTATATATGTAAGTTAATGTTAGCTAAGAAAAACTATCGATATCTATCTAGCTAGCAAGCAACCTGGTATCATGGCATAACAAAGCACGCTAACAGTAGCTGACGATATAGATAGCTAGCATAATTTGTTTTACATGGTATAAAATGAACCAGCTTCAGGCAAGATTGGCTGAAGATGTTTGAAGGTACAGGAGTTTCCCTGCTTTCATGAAAACTTTACCGACCTTGTTCAATACATTGACGCCTACTATTGTACAGAAGTGTAAGGACACCCTGTCGCATAGGCTGCGTATAGCCTTTGCAGAGGTATAAATTGCAGAGTACTTGCGACATTGTTGCATAGCACGAACTGTGAAGAAGTCGCACAAGTTACGCAGAAGCAAGTAGAGGCCTTCACCCTAAATGTCACAGTAAGAGGAAATAACAGTACAATCCCATCTCTGCCACCTGCATATTTCAGAGTTAAAATAGGATCATTTCTACATTTGAGATACGAAGCGCATGTTAGAGTGAGTACATTCATATTTTCCATTGCTCGGGGCTTTATATTTACTTTGCTTTGGACACCAACTCACATTCTCAGAATTCCTGTTGCCAGTTTCAGCAACATGTGCATGAGGATACATACAGTAATTGCACCATGATTTGTGGTGCAATTACTGTATGCACCCTCATGCACCCCCACCCAGGTGAGCGTTTCTCACACAGCAGTTCAGCACTTGACTACTTGCACATGCTTGCACGAGAGCAGGAGGAAAACGTTTCACCCTCTGGCAGTTTCACCTTCCTCGAGATAGAATTGACTTTTGAGGCATGTTCGTTGATCAGAAGAAACTGGATTAACACATTCAGCTGACTTGTGAGTTGAGATCCAATTAACAGCAGGTTTTATTCAATTTTGGGGGCGAGAAAAACAATCTTCATAGGGGAACACACTATTCTGTCATCCATTAAATTTGACACGATATATTTTTTCACATCTGGATTTAATTCTGATGCACATAAAAGGTTAAAGGAAAACTACTTTCTTAAATTGAAAATGTAATTGTTGGAGTGTTTCCCCCCTCTTCCAATCCATCGCTATGGACGTCCTCCCCTTTGTCTCTAATGTAATTGTTACAGTCGGTCGCGTCCCTTTTTGGTAAACTATCCAGCTAATAGAGTGCAGATAGTTCTGGTGGGTCATAAAATAATCAACTCCTCTCTTTCCTGTAGGGCCCATGTCATCCCCCTCCTCAAGAAAGGCTCACTAAATCCTGCCGACATTTCTAATTACTGACCTGTCTCTCTCTTCTCATTCCTATCCAAGACCTTGCTGTATATAGCAACTGTTTCTCTATCTCCTACAGAATGACCTGCTTGATCCCAACCAATCTGGCTTCAAGGAAGGCTACTCTACTGAACTGCTCTGCCCACGGTCACTGAGTCTCTCCGCTCGGCAAAGTCTCAATCACTCAGCTCCATCCTCCTCCTGTGCCATCAAGCTACTGCAACTAGTGTAGAATGCTGCCGCATAGCTATTGTTCAACCAACCCAAGTACACGCATTTCACCCAACTACTCATCTCTCTGCATTGGCTCCCTATCACAGCATGTATCAAATTTACATCACTGGTCCTGGCTTCTCAAGCCATTAGGGGAACTTCTCCTTCCTACCTCCAAACACTCATCACACCCTACACACCAGCCAGACCCCTCCGCTCTGCCTCCTCGGGCAAACTGACTGTCCTATCCCTCCAGGCCGCAGGCAGTATAGGAACATTTCCATTAGAATGTTGTGGAGCATATGCTCAAGTAATCAGAATGACTATGCATGACTGTAAGCTAAAGGAATGTGTTGTATTGTACCCTTGAGAGACTGATGAGAAGGAGAAACATTACCATGGATGGGTGTAAGAGATTGGTGCAGACACTTGTGCAGTCACGCCACTAGAATAGTTTATAAATACATATAGTTTTTAATCATATATGCTGTGATCCTATAGGCTAGGCATTACGTATAGGGGAGTGACTTTGTATGTTATATAAGATCATAAGTGTATAAAAGATGTAAACCGAGTTTGGAATGGCAGTTCGTTTTGCCAACTCGGCTTTGTTACTTTGTAATAAAGTCTCTTCGAAACCAAACTCTAGTCTCCATAAGAATTCTCTCTTGAAGGAATCCATGACAGCAGCCACTCCTCGCGGTCTCACCTTTTAATTCATTCATTCATTCATTCATTCATTCAAGCTTTATTTATACTCGAAAATTACACTGAGTAATTACACTCATTTGCAGCGTCGTCGAGTAGTTACATATGTTCATTGGACAGCATCAACAATCAATTTATGAACAATTTAAGAACATGCAGCTCAAAGTGCTTTACATTAAAAAGGATAGAAGCAGCTCACAATGCAGCATAAAAAAAATAAAACTTTAAAATAGTTTCTGAGAAATGTAGAAACAGAATCTCTAAAATGAAAATCAATATTAATAATATTATGGTTTCTAAAAAATAAAAATAAAATACAGTTTCAGAGAAATTTAAAAACAATTACAAATTGTGGCGATCTGCTTAGTCACCAATGTTCTAAACCGACCCATGGACACTAGACTACTTAGTTTCAGTGTACCCTGCAGGGCATTCCATGAGTCTGGGGCACAGAAACTGAAGGCAGATCTACCAAGTTCAGTACTAACTCTAGGTGTTCTAAGTGTAAGCCAATCATTGGATCGTATACCATAGGGTCCAGAGGTCCATTCTAATAATGAAGTGATATAATTTGGGCAGTCTCCAATTATGGCTTTGTACAGAAATAGATACCAGTGCAATTCTCGTCTCTCTGCCAGACCTCTTCTCTGTCCTGACCCCTTGCTGGTGGAATGATCTTCCGCAGTTTGTCAGTACCGCAGAATCACTGGCAATCTTCCACAAGAGACTAAAAACCCACTTCTTCAGACTCCACTACCACTGATTCTGTACATTAACTCATTCTCATTCATCACTGCTTACATGTTTAGTACTGCATTCCATATTTTGTATACTATATTTAATACTGTATTATTAAGAAAATAATTGTACTAAATGTTTTCTTCCCTTTTTTATGTTCCCAGGTACGATGTGGAGCTGCCAACAATGATGTCTATTGCTATATTAGTGCACTGATCTCTTGCGAAAACAATGATTGAGAGCCATGATTACCATGTATTAATGCACTAATGTAAGTCACTCTGGATAAGAGCGTCTGCTAAATGCCAAAAATGTAATGTAAATGTCATGAGTTCCTTCTATTTGTTACCTCTTAGGCCCTTTTTATCATTCTTCTTGCAGCTTCCTTGCAGCTGTAAATGCACTTGTTGTAGCTGGGCTGGAAGTGGGCGACAACCCGCGTGACTCCTCGGTATGAAGGAAAAAAGAGGGGGCTTCGTTCAGTAAATCCCCACTTCCCCAGAGCGCATAGGAACACCCCTACCGGTAAACGAAGACTGTGATTCTCATTAAGAGCCGGTTTTACCGTTCACGAACGATGACTCGAAAATTTTGTGATTTTCAAGCCGGGTGTAAATAAGGTTTTCATGTTCCTAAGTTACTTTGTATCCCTATTTATTACTTAACGAAGTCCTGCCTCCTGTACATTTCTAGTGGTTTATCTGTCAATCAATATATTTCAGACGGAAGTTTACTGTTTTTAGTTGATCCGGAGAGGTTGGATAAGAAGCCGAATGCATCCATAGCACAAAGTTCCATTCAATAGCGTAGCTATACATTAATGTCCCTTTCACACCTACCCTGTTTGGTCCATTTTATTCGAACCATGGTGCATTTACTCCGTTAGTCCGGTTCGTTTGGAGAGGTCAGAACACACATTCGAACTCTGGCGCGGACCAAACAATCGAACCATGGTCCTCCCGAAAGGTTGGGACTCGGTCCGGTTCCAAGTGAACCACGGTTTGGTTCGTTACATGTGTGAATGTAATCAGAATTAATATAGGACCTAATATAGGAACCAAACCAAAATACAGTGCATTGTGGGTTGAAAGCGGATGTTGACACTACATTATTCACAAGTCTCGATGTGCTCACATGTTTCCGCTGGAACACCAAATCATAATGAAAGCGATGATCGCAATCGCAATACGCTGCTGTTGCTCCATGTTGTCCGCTGCCAGGAAGTTATTTTTTCCACTGAAATGTTCTGTCCAATAGATGAACGACCTGTACGACCGGGTGTCATTTGTTTACACATTTTGGTTCACTAAACACCAGGACCTAATGAAAAATGCAACAAAAGTAGCAACTTGCTCTTGAATCGGACCATACCTATCGAACAATAGATGTGAAAGCGACATAAGTTAGTATAACTTTATTTAGTGCTGCACCGACTTTCGGACCGTGAAAATGTGTGTATCAATAAGTAAGTTTGTTTCTATTGGACTGGAGACGAGTTCAGCATACCTTCGCTATGCTGGTTATTGTTTGGTCATTCATACCCCATGCTAGCTATCGGTAATAGCTCTTGCTATTTATGTAGCTTGTATCAGAAGATACTCGTATCTTGTTTTTCATAGTTGAATATTTATGAACATAAATAGCCGAACACTCTAAGTTTAGCTGGCCACAAGGACCCCCGGGATATGTGATGACCTCGTAGCCTGTGGTCTACGAATATGTAGCCACCTAGTATGCTACCCACAAACTAAATGGAGGGCAGCTAGCATTCTTGTGGCTAAGCTAAATTCATTCATTCATTCACATCTGTGATGACTTGATGACCTTCATCCAGCATTCCATGTTAAGCATTGCGTTACGAAGAGACGATCCGCACAGTCCTGTCTCCAGTTCGATGGATGATTTAAGGGTGATGTTAGGTCGACCTCTACGACGGAGAGAGTCCGGCGACCAAAGTAGGCCACGTGCCGAAGGATATGCCCGGCTAGCCGAAGACAACGCTGTCTGATGACACTTGAGATGGAGGGGAGGGCACCGTACAGGGCGGAGTTTGGAAGGTGGTCCTGCCAGGAAACATTCTGGACAGCACGCAACATCCGTGTGTAGGTACCATCGATAGACTAAACGTTCTAAATGCTAAATGGTCACCATTATAATAAGTTATTGCATTGTGCAAAAGCAGTTAAATTACGCAATTGAAGGACATAACACTGTAAAACCAAAAGTAAACCCATTAGCTGCTGACTGCCTTAACTCGTGTTTTATGAGTGAACATAAAACATTACCCTAGGCTACTGAACGAAATGAACGACAATCACAATGTGGGGAATCAGATCTCAGCCAGGGCCAGAAAAAACCGAGTGATCCGTAAACACATGTAATACTTCTTAAAAAACAACACATTTCTTCAGAGTCAGATGTAATCGGGTTTTATTGTACGCAATGCTAAATCACCTACAAGAAAACCAGACTGTTCGCGAAAGCAGCTCTGGTCTCCTTTCCGTGCATCAACCTTTTAACATGTCATAACTCCTCCTGCCTGCTTGACATCATTACCACTTCCATCCTCATCGTGACCATTTTTTTTAACTTTCCTCTGCTTGTATTTTTCATCATTTAATTCTTCGTTTGGCTCTTTATTTTTTTTTAACCCACCACCACCCCCCCATCAATGGAGGTCTAATTATTTTTTATTTTTTTATCGATTTTTTTCCCTTCCCCTCTCCTCTTCCTCCCTTTCTCCTTCCTCTCCTTTCTTCATTTTTCCCCCTTTTTGTCTGCCCTTCTCCTTTTCCTCTCCTTATTTTCCTCCTTTAATTCATTATAACATTAGAGCCCTGCCCTACCCTCGCATTCGTGATATAGTCTTACCAATCCTCATAAATGCTTAAAATTTGCCATTTATTGGTTAAGATGTCATTCTCATTTTGCCTAGCAATAATTCCTTCCAACATATAATATTGTTTTACATATTTCTTAAAAATATTTAAACATATTTCATTAACATTTTGTGCTTTGAAAACGAACGCCTTGGCCAGTAGTATTAATATATTGTGCAGATTGTTACCACCCATACTAAAATTATTTAATATGGGGCATAGCCAATTTTGTACCGAGAGCCAGAATTGAGCCACTACCGGACAATACCAGAAAATATGTAATAAATCCTCTTCCTCTATTCCACAAAAGCGACAAAATCTTGAGTCTTCAATACCTCAAATATTTAACATTTTCCTTGTAGGAAGAAATTGATAAATAAACTGGAACATTCTTAGTTTAGAATCAACTGTTGTGCTATAAATCGAATTAAACACATTGCTCCAAGGAATAGGAGTATCAAAATGTTCCTCCCAAAAGTTGCAAAACTTGTGGAATGGCACTCAAAAAGGAATTATAAACTTTTTTATATATATATTTTTTTTTAACCATTTATATTCTCTAATCTGTGGTCTACAAACAAATAGCTTCCCTTTATTTCTTATTATCTTGTTTCCAATTAATTGGAATTGCTGCTAGCAATTTATTGTATTGGTAAAAAAAGCATAATTTCCCAAAGATATCACATAAAGTCTTAAAATTATAAAAACGACCATTTAAGTCAACCAGGTCATTCAGAAAGATAATTCCCTTATCAATGAAGGTCCACCATATAAAAGGTTTTCCCTTTATCAATATATTTGAATTCAACCATGGTATCTAACTTAGGATCTCATTTGATGTATCGGGTGGATAGTATTGAAAGTGCAACCATGCCATTATTGCTTCGTTTGTAAAGATTGATACTTTTTTTTAAATACCTTGGTAAACCATGATAAGTGCACTTCTTTCAACTGAATAAAAGGGAACAATTTAGTTGTAAAGATAGGTTGAAGACTTTCTCAAATTTTACAATAAGTCCAGCAGTCATTTAAGTATAGTTTCTGAATCCACGAGGCTTTCAAAGATTGATTCAGAGCCTCTAGGTTAATTCGATTTAGCCCACCTCTATCCTGTAAGTTATAAATATATGTTCGCTTAATTTTTTCAGGTTTGCCATTCCATAAAAAGTTAAAGATTTTGGTCTCATACTTTTTATAAAACCCTTGATCAGGCGAAGGTAGAGATGACAAAATGTAAACAAATTGGGACACAACCAAGGTGTTAATTATAGTTACTCTACCATAAAGAGACAGTGCTTTCCCCTGCTACGGCAAAATAATTTTATCAATCTTATTCCATTTTTTGTTAAAGTTAACTTTCACCAATTCAGCCATATTTTCTGGTATTGTAATCCCAAGCATAGTCACAGGACCATTGCTCCACAACACTGGAGCCAAGGACGGCAATTGCAGCTAGGAACTTTGCAAGTGGTTCGGTGGCGAGCGGGTTGACATTAGCTGCCGGTGTGCCTTGCGCAGGGATGCAAACACAAAATGGTGAAAGAAGAGAGGAAATGAACGGGCTAGGGGGGTCCGGGGGCATGTTCCCCGGGGAGATTTTTTTTAAAGATCAGCTTTAAAAGATGAATTTATAGTCAATTTCAGCATCAGACCCACAGATTCTACGGAAGCAGTGCTAACAAGAAACAACTGTATTCTAAGACATGTAAAAGGCCTACTCACAGACAGATGTAGTAAATCATGTTTAATTATGTCCTCTCCTAAATACAGAACAAAAAACTCCCAAGTACGGCTGGGCAATATGGCCCAAAATGTTATCACGATATACTTTTCCATATTGATATATTGATAATTATCCCGATATACATTAAACAATAAATAAATGCTTCATTTACAGTTTTAAGAGTACCTTAAATAAACCAGAAGGCTAATTATGGTTTGTAACACAATTATTTATTGAGAATCAAGGGGTGAGGGGAGCAGCACCACAACAGGATCCTTAAACACACGCACAAATACACAACTAAGAAAGTATAACCTAGGGCTGGGCGATATAGCCAAAAACTGTATCACGATAAAAAAAAATCATATCGGTCGATATCGATATATATTGATAATTTTTAATAAAGACCAGGAGAGAAAAGGTTGAATTAAACCACTTTACTTTGAATTAACCACTATTTATCAAGGCACACAGGTAATAATTGCAACGTTAACACAACACAACAATGAAAAACAAACACAAATAAGACACAAATAAATAAAAATAAATAAGGATAAAGGAAGGATCTCACCTTCATACACATTAAATAAAGCAAGCAAGTAAAATGCTTTGAGGTAAACTGACACATTAAAAGCCGTTCATTTCATAAACATTAATTCCCTGTCTCCAGAGAAAATTATGGGAAATGTAAACTGAGACTCAAAGTCTTAAAAAAAGATTGTGTTTTAATGGGATCAAAAAGGAAGATAAACAAACGTTTCGGTCCAGGCAGGGACCTTCCTCAGTGAAAAGAAAAGGTTGGTCTGTGCTTAACCCACAAGCCACTAGTATCTTCTATCCCTAGTCTGGTTTACCAGTGAGTGGGTAGAGAGAAAGAGAGCGAGAGCGAGAGAGAGAGCGAGCGAGAGAGAGAGCGAGAGAGAGAGAGAGAGCGAGAGAGCGAGAGAGGTTGCCTAAGGAGGCCTTACACCCCTCAGCACTTCTTCATCTTCTTCGCCTTCCCTTGGAGGATTTCCAGGGCCCTGCGTCTAGCAGCATTTCTTTGTTTGGCTGCGTGTCGCAGACGTTCTTCCTTCTCCTCTTCCTGTACAGTCCTCTTGTTTTGTGCACTTCCACATGTTTTACTGCAGCCATACTCCACCTGCCAATTCAATTCAAATGGCTTTATTAACATGACTAGCCTATATACGTATATGCAGTATTGTCAAAGAACCAGGAAGCAACACATCAAGTAACAAAGGCATAAGTGTAGATCACAGAACAGACAATATTAATAAATAATGATCATTGTACATGGTATTTGTGCACTGAATTATTATGATTGTGTGTGTGTGTGTGTGTGTGTGTGTGTGTGTTTATGTGTGTTCATTCAGTCTACTTCACCTGTCTTCTCCTCCTCTCCAACAGCCTCTCCGCTCTCTGTGCTTTATCCCTTCCTCCAGCAGCCCTCATGTTCTGGCACAGTTTTCGGTCAACTGGTCCAAACTTCTCTTCTTCTCTCTTGAACATCATGGTAGCAGTCATTCCCCTAGACTTCATGTAATATTTTGCTGTCTGGATTGCATCAAAGGTGGAAATGTTCATATTTGCACTTTTAGAGTCAATGATGTCCCCCATAAGGTTGAAGGATGATTCCACCATGGGCCCATGGAAGATTGAAACTGCACCTCTGATAACCCCACTCAGGGCTGGGTATTTCCCTGTGCTCATAAGATGGGCCCACCACATGACCATGTTGTCTCCCTCTCGGTACTGGGCCAGTGTCGAGTCGACGTTGTAGCGGATGATTTCCTGGGTGATGTCACTCTCCTGAGGAACCAGGTGTTTCATGATGCCAGCCAGTTGCCTCAGTTGGGTCCCTGCCTCTGAATGACCCCTCACCACGGGATCGATGGAGGACAAGGCTTGGAGAGTCTTGCTCTTCAGTGGCAACTTCACCTGCATGTACATCAAAAAACATGTCAAGAGATGTATGGTGGCACTCACCATAGAAAAAGACAGGGACAACTCCTCCATTTCACCTATTTTGGGGGCTGTCAATAAACATTTCAGCCTTAGCCTTCATCAGAACATGAATAGAACATCTGAACATGGAACACATGGATAGTATAGTGATCAGATGGTATATATCTCATAGACTACTTCACAGTGATCAAGTCCATCTGTGTCTAGGAGAGGCAATAGATTGGGTCCAAAGTCCTCACCTGCATGTACTTGCCACAAGCAACATAGGCTTTGATCACCTTCTCAAGGAAATCCTTGATGACCTGTAACACATCAAATACATAATGAGTATGGGCATAATGAGTCAGAACACTCATGTTAGTACTAAATAAAGCATTCAATAAAACAAAATATTACACACACTACACACTATTTCACACACTCACCGGGTGTTTTGGACGGGCGCCTACCAGGTTTTCTGCCACTTTCCCAATATACATCTGGGAATACAGTGACCTGTCGGCCAAATCCAATCCCAAGACTGCTTTGGGTTGATGTTTCAGATGCTCAGGTCTGATGAAGCAAGCCAGAAAGTTGACGAAGACTTCGAGCTGCTTGTCGTGCAGCTTGTGGACGAGAGTTTGACTTCCCTTAAATGCAAACAGAAATCTATGGATATATCGATGTCTATATGTTGCCTTGGGAAAAAAACACTTGCAATGCATACAGAAAAAAACTCACCTGAAAGACCATGACATACTCCTTGAGTATTGGAAGTACCCCAAGGTACACACTGAGGTGCAGTTCCACCTTTTCGCTCTCAAACCAGATCTTCTTTACAACTCGCCTCTTCCTCTCCTTCCCCAGGTCAGTCATACCTTCCAAAAGGAAAATAAATCGTAATGTATTAACCCATTAAAGACAGAATACACATTGTGTGTATCCCATTAAAGACAAGAACTAATAAAAAAAGAAAAAAGAAAAAAAGAAAATAGGATTGGATTTATATAGCGCCCTTCTAAGTACCCAGAGCACTTCAGAGTCCATCATTCATTCATACACAGTCATACCGGTGATGGTAAGCCACATCAGTAGCTAGAGCGGCCCTGGGGCAGACTGACAGAAGCGTGGCTGCCATACTGCGCCTACGGCCCCTCCGACCACCACCAACATTCACATTCATACGAGGCAAGGTGAAGTGTCTTGCCCAGGGACACAACGACAATGGGATGGACTGGGAGTCGGACCACCGACCTTTCGATCATTGGACGACCTGCTCTACCTCCTGAGCCATAGCCGCCCCCGAGCTTCCTGGTATTCCTAGGCAGTCTCCCATCCAAATACTAACCAGGCCCTACCCTGCTTAGCTTCTGAGATCAAACGAGATCGGGCATGTGCAGGGCGGTATGGCTCATACTCATGTTGGATAGCTTTTACCGTGTGCATATAACACATATTTTATTCATTGTAAACAGCCACGAAATGTAGTATATTTATAGAATGAAGTAGAATGAAGAATAAATAAATTAAATTATTGAATTGAATTTATTTATTTAACTTATGCATTTATCTAGCAGCTATTTATGAACTGATTATCAATAGCTCACAATATCAAGTGGGCTACATTGCTATACAAATCAAATTACAAATCAAATTATCAATACTTTTATAGTTCATTTTAGCAGGCATTTTACGTCTAAATATGTTAACTTCTGTTTAGGCTTAAAATGTAGGCTACACTTGCAAATGCACAAAATAAACACTGGTATAACATACCTTTCTTGCTGAGGTCTTGGTGCACGAATGCAATCCTTTGCTGTGCCTTTTCACTGACATTGTGGTCCATGTATAGTTGCTGCAATGGTTCCTGATAGAGAGCTTTCTCCTCTTTCCCCAGGAAACCAAAATACAGGACCTGGAATTGGAAATAGGCAGTCATTTATTTTGTTTTAACAGGGCATTAAGCATTTCACTGCTCACCAGTACATTGTACGATTGTGTAGGTGACATAAAATTGCAACTGACCTTGTACACAGGCAGTATTCTCTTTGCCTGCATTCCTACATCATATGCTGACAACCAACGGTGGGCGACAAACCTCTGGGGATTCGTGGCAGGTATATCCATGTACTCTGCAATTTCTTTGAGGTACATGATCTGCAAATAAAGACATAAATCCTCTTACATGAGTGACACATAATTCAAAAATAGTGTAGAGAGGACAATAGCACAACCTAGTTATTTTAAATGAAAATGTACTTAATGTCTAATCACCTGATCTGATGCCCACTGGTGGTCAGTATGGAGGTCAGTAAACAGCTGCTCCAGGTACTTCTCAAAGGGTTCCGCAAACTTTTTGCAGCATTGTGCACATGGTGACACGAATCACCATCAACATCCAGAAGTGTTGGACAATGTTTCTCTCTGATTCTCGTCTCCAGCCCTGACTTGCTTCCGCGCATCACATTACACGAGTCCATCATTATGCTGATGAGGTTAGACCAGGGAATGTCCTTTTCTTAAAAAAACTCACAGATGACCTTCTCTAAACTGGCAGCATTGACTTTAAGAACTTCAACAGAGCCTAAGTGTTGAACAACAACGTCCTTCCTCTCTTCATCGAAATAGCTCACAAGCATTGAAAAAACCTTTTGTTACTACTGCAGGTGCTTTCATCAACGTTCAGAGAAAAGGGGTACTTCCGTAGGTTTGAGAATGTTCTCTCAGAGAATGTGTGGCCCAGTCCGTGCACCATTTTGTAGGAGGCAGCCGTTCTGGAAAGTTTAATGTTGCTCAATGCAACCTTGTCTGTGGCCAGTTGTTGAGCGAGGTCCACTAGCACAGGTGCAATTGAGAGAGGTAATGAATGCTCTGCAACAACACCAAGGACCATTGCCTAGAAAACAGTAAAAAATATGTAGGTTACACATTTAAAGTGATTTTGTTAACAACAGCAACTCCCACATTGCACAAAACTTTACTCTACACACGCCCTACTCTACATTTTGCTCTACACACACACACACACACAGGTACCAACCTCTGCATTGGATATGCGGTCACACATGGGGGTAGGTAGTTTAGGCATGGCACCTTCCCTGATTTTCTCAGCTGCATTAGGGGTTGCTGACATTGGGCCCTCTTTTCTAAGCAGCTGTGCCACACTTTGTGTTGTGATTATTGTGGTCACTTTCTGTCTATGCACTTCTGCAAGTTGCGGAGTGAAAGGCTGGGCCGAAACATTCAATTCGGAGTGAGCGTTGTTTAAATCTCGTCGATAATTGTGTTCTCCGTAGGGAACTTGTATTCAACTTTAATAGGACACGGTGTGCATGTATTGTCGATTTGGTGGTCGGCTAATACGGGTTTGCTAACCAGGTTAACATGTAGTGGTTCGATGTCTCTTACCGGGGACCGCCGTGTCGGACAGCTAGCATCGACCCATGTTCGTGGTGGAGAAGCGACGGGTGTGGCTGGCTGACTTCGACGTGTATATAATTGTATTTGAGATTTAACAAACTCACTTGTGCGTTCTATTTTATCTGTTTCTGAGATGGTGTCTAACACCTTAGGGTTTTCTAAAACTTCGGCAGCCTCTAAGGCTACTGCCTCTGCGACAGCCGCTTCTGCTTCACGCTCAAAGGTCAGTACTTCTATTTCGGCGTCTAATTTAGCTTTAGCTAGTTGCGCATCCTTTTGTAGTTTTGCTTCCATAGCAGCCTTTTCGGCTTCCACAGCAGCTTTTTCCATTTTAAGTTGAGCTCCACGGGTTGCATACGCAGCTCTTACCTTGGCAGCCTCTGCTTTGGCTCGGGCGCGTGCCGCTGCGCTAGCCGATGAGCCTGATGACCGCAAGCTTCTCCCGCTTGTCGTTGAAGATGTGTCACTTTGCCTTTCCGCCATTTCCCTTCACTGTATTAACACCAGTCGAAGTATGCCTTTTTACTGTGCTGTTCCTACTAAAGTGTACTGTACTTCAGCTCAACAGCGAGCTAAACTCCACTCCAAAAATGACCGAGTCGTGTAGTAAGATTGACCATTTACTGTAGGCTCTTCACTTTGTACATGGACATGGAGTAAAAACTGCAATAAAAATAAATACAACAATATCAAACTGCTGTCCTGTCCTTTTTCATTGTAAATAACTTGTAAACACAAAACGTTTCCTCTTTAATACAAAATAAGCATGATATTTATCAAATACTCTTTTTAACATTAACTTATTTATATAACGTTAAATTATAAACTTACGGCATTGCCTCCTTGGAGTTTGTAAGTAAATAGAAACGGTAAAAGCTGGACGCTGACAAACATGTGTCTTCTTCCTTCTAGAACAAACTTTCATTCTAACAAAGCACTTCCTTTCTAGCGAAAGCACTTCCTCTCATTCCGGGAGAGGGGCATTTCAAAATAAGGGTCCTTCAGCAAAAGTGTCTTTCAAAATAAAAGTTACATTTAAAGAAATGCCTGAAACATAACAAATCACATTTGAAATGACTTAAAGTCAACACAGATGCCTTTATCAAACTTCTCAAAATGGGAATGCTGGTATAAATCGTGCCTTTTAAATCATGACGATTAGATAGATTAGATAGTCAAGAGGGTCCTGATCGTATTGCCAGATTAGCCTTTATACCTTGAGAAGTTTGACATAGCGTTACCATCCTTGAACTGGAACTGATGGTGAATGCGAACAGATCAACCTTATGCTAACCATCCCTACTCTCAGGCTGTGGGGCTTCTCGCTCTTTCGCATAGACCTGTGACAGGCTGCCCTGATGCGAACATCGGCAGTCATCCTGTCTCTGTTTGACACTGGTGAAAAGATCTACATAGGTAACTGTTATTGAGCAACCGACCAGCTAACGCTAACGCTAGGTAATAGACAGCAGGCACAGGTACTTAAAAAATGTCGTTAGTACTAGCTGGCTAACGCTAATGATAAGTATTAGACAGCAGGCACAGGTAGGCTACTTTAAAAAAATGTTGTTAGTACTAGCTAGCTAACACTAACGCTAAGTATTAGACAGCAGGCACAGGTAGGCTACTTAAAAAAATCGTTAGTACTAGCTAGCTAACACTAACGCTAAGTATTAGACAGCAGGCACAGGTAGGCTACTTTAAAAAATGTTCTTAGTACTAGCTAGCTAACGCTAACGCTAGGTAATAGACAGCAGGTGCTTAACAAATGTCGTTAGTACACTCATAATCATGGATATATGAGGAAGCGTATAGCTTAAACCCCTTGTTCTGTAAAAATCTTGTATAGAACAACGCCATTATCTCGTCTACCGGAAATGGCCAGCCATGTTTAGCAAAACACGGAAGTCCGTTGCGCATAACCCCCATATGATTGGTTTGGCCTCCAGACCTATGCAAATAGTTCTGTTTACTTCGATATCACTGGTTAACAGTTGACCTACGGGTCTTTCACCTCAGAAACTCCCCAAAACTCTTATCTCGCCACCATGGCGCGCCACCATGTGTTACCATTCTCGGCCTTGTTGGCCCAGATCCTCCTATTCTTTCAAATAGAATAGGAGGATCTATGCAGAATAAAAATAACACATTTAGCACAAAGTAGCTGTGTGAGACACAGAGAGAGAATGTGTGTGTGTGTGTGTGTGTTACAAAAGCCCTGTGTATACATTCACCTATATTGGTTACATTGATTACAGTCATTTTACTGATATTTTATATATCTTTCACAATTCAATGTATATCATCTTATAATCTTGGTATTCCTTATAATGGCATGTTTAATATAATTTCCAACACTAGTTGATACAAAGAATAGATAATTAACGTTGATAATGAGTTTGCCATTTTTACTTTTGCTATCGCAAAAGGTTACTTTACGCTACCATAAAATAGCTAGCTCGCTAATTTGTATTTTTAACTATTCCCTGTTACGTGTTTCTGTTCAGACTTCCTCACGCTAGGTTGTTAGTTATTTTGCTAGAGCTCATAATCGGATTAGAGTCAGCACATGTAATGTTAGCTATCTTTTCTATTTTGCTATGTCACCTAGCAAGCTAGACAGTCAGGGCTTTGCCATTAATGCTATCCACCGCTTCATGAGAGAGACCATGGGCGCCGCCATGACACTTGACACATTTCCGGTACAGTTACTAATTTCCATTAACCCCAAGGTAGCTAAATCTACCTTGCATTTAGAATTCTCACCAGATAGATAATGTCTTTGGACTAAAAATGTGCCATTAGTGGGTGCGCAAATAACTCCCAAAAACCTAACATTATTAATGGAACCTTGAGTTTTCAACACAATCCGACTCACAAAACATGTCCTTGTCCAGCACCGTACGTGCTACATTCAATGCCCAAGGACCAGGTGAAAAAGAGAGTGACTTGCAGCACTGAAGTTAAAATATACACCAAAGAAGGTGTATGTTTGTTCCTTTAATTTTCTTCACCACAAATGAACGGAGCTGCACCAAAATCCTGAGTTATTCCTGGGCTATGAACAACCACCAATTAAGAAGAGGCAAAGACAGGCAGATATCGGCTTCGCCCAACAAAGTTGAACTTGAATGGAAAGTAATACTGATTATGTTAATTAATTTCTGAACTAACTCAAGACATAGTAAAAGGAAATGTGATATTTTATATAAATCTCCGGTCGCAGTAGCCACGTTGTAACCTCTAGACCCGGGAGGGCGCTGCCTTGTCCTGGTTTGGACGGGACGATCCACATATATTGTGTAGCTTTCTCGAAGAGAGAGAGAGTTCTATTGCAGTTAGGTGCTAGTGATGCATTTTATGGTTAATACAATAGTGTTATTCTCATTCATATACCCCTAACTTCCAGATAATAGCTGCTGCATGGCTACAGGATTCCCCTAACCCTGCAATGCAGGAACAACTGACTGTTTCTATCACATGGCTGGTCATCATTACCCAACCCAGCTGTTTGTTTGTTGGTACACTGGCTAGGCTCAACCTCTCCTTTTAAAAAAGTACACTTTTTTACACAATAATTTCCCGATCTTATTGCTATACGTAATTATACGCCTTTATCATTTCAAAGTTCTTCGTCATCAACACTCTTACAAAAAATGAACTAGTTGACAATGTCAACATAGCTAACATCGGGCCATTGTTTCATATCGTCTACCCACTCCGTTAGGGTAGACTGCTGGAGCACTTTCACAGTATTGTCCCCAGTGCTTGTTAAATAATCCAATCTGTGGAATTTGGGAATTTTACACATTTTTCATCTTCCCCGGCTACACACGTAAACAGTGGAGCGGATATCACTAACAGGTTTACATGATGGCGCTGCTAGGAATCATGAGAATGGTCAGAGTTCGGAAAAGTGGTCAATATAATTCAACTTGATGCTAGCAATACCGTAAGCATCAGCGCCTGATGACATACACTTAGTTAGCTAGCTTGCCAGCCACCTACATTTGAAATGCCTAGCTACCTAGCAAGCCAACTGGCTAAGTTCCAAAAACATTTGGAGGAGTGCGCGGTGTCGCCACCTCCGCTGCTGGTGGTGTTGAGGGGACAGGGCTGCTACCTTCCAGTCCGCCAGCTGCGTCTTCGGCGGCGAGTGGGTGGTAGGGTGCCAGTCAATCCTGGTGGAGCACCACCAGGCGCCCCCGGTTTGGCATACGCACACAGGAAGTCACCTCACTCAGCCACCCCACGACCTCGCCAGGCCCACGCCAGTGTGACTGCATCTTAGGGGACAGGCCTTTCTTGCGCACTGGGCAGTGAATCCACACCCTGTCACCTGGCTTGAAGGCCGGCCCCTTACAGTGCTGGTTGTAGGTGCGCTTCTGTCATAGTCCCGCAGTGTCCTGGGCCTGGCGAGAGAAGTCGTGTGCCCCTAGTAGCCATTCCAGCAGCTGGCGGAAGTAGCATGCCTCTGTAGGGGCTGGGTCCCTGTGCTCGAGTGGGGCCCGGAACACCAAGTCCACAGTCGTCCGGAGCTCCCGCCCGAACATCAGGGTGGCGGGCGTGCAGAGGCTGGACTCCTGTATGGCAGTTCTGTAGGACCACAGGACCAGGGGCAGATGGCTGTCCCAGTCTCGCTGGTGCTGGCTGGTGAGGATGGCAAGCTGTGCAGTCAGGGTCTTGTTGAACTGCTCCACAAGACCGTCACTCTGGGGATGGAGTGGCGTCATCCGGGTCTTAGCCACCCCCAGCCGGCTGCAGACCTCAGCCAGCACCCACGACTCGAAGTTTCGCCCCTGGTCACTGTGAAGTTGGGTGGGGACCCCGAACCGGGCGAACATCTCCTCGACCAGCTTCCCCGCTGTTGTTGTGGCACTTTGGTCCGTAAAAAGCACTATGAGTGGCACACAACTTCTCTCGCCAGGCCCAGGACGAAAACCCCTCCCCCTGGGGGAGCTGTTGTCACTTCCTTTCTAATCTTCTACTATGTTTTGACATTTATTCTTCGCTAAATAATAGTTTACAGTTGTTCTTGGCTTAATAATAGTTTAGCACTCAAAGTGTTTGATCTAGAATAC
Organism: Aldrovandia affinis; assembly: GCA_029706075.1. Classification (NCBI taxonomy): domain Eukaryota; kingdom Metazoa; phylum Chordata; class Actinopteri; order Notacanthiformes; family Halosauridae; genus Aldrovandia; species Aldrovandia affinis. Next base: position 61,007 of record JAINUG010000552.1, read on the forward strand.
GGCTGCTGTATCAGCTCTGAATTTGCAGACAGATGCTTTCTGTCCTGGGTTTCCCTGCACACAGCCTGGCTCTGTATAGGCCTAATGATAAAGGGACATAAGCATTCCTGTGGCTGACACCTGGGGTTCAGGTCGGCTACTAGGCCCTGGTCAGACTCAATTTTGTCAGTGGAGGGAATATTTTCTCCTTCAACACAAGTTCAATTCCCGAACTCTGGAAGGAAAAATACTGTATTACATTTTTCGTGTTTTATATATTTTAAATGACAGTATTGTGCATTATGTAATGTAATGATTTGTAAGTGTTTATTTTGTAGCAATGATTAGTTGTGCACTAATAATGAGCCATAAAAACAGGATTCAAATAGTTTTTGTTACAATTACATTTAACATTTTTAAGTACACTGCTGGGGCCACTGGAGGAAAGAGATCAGTTATGTTTAAATTATTTTGTCTATTATTGTCAGTTTCCCAGATATTTATTGAATATTAAATGTTTTTAAAACATTGGCGGGACGAAACAATGGGATTTTGTATAATGTATTTTCTTCGTTTTTTAATTTCCATTCATATACCACCATTTTTATAGGTGACATTTGTGTACATAAAACAGTAAAATGTGTATTGGATTATAAAAATGTAGGCTGCACTCCAAGTTTAATGAAACATTTTGGTTCAGTACTTCTACCCCTAAAGGTAGGGAGCTTTTCCTGTAACAGGTATCGGGCCCCATTCTATTTTATTTGGAAATAAGTTTTAGGTGGACAATTCTTTTACACATTTTTTGTACTTTTCGTTTCCCCAGTCTTTATTCTTTTTCACGTCATAATTTTGCATGAATTTAATCATTGGATCTTTTTTTCTTGGAAACAAGTTCAAATTCATAGTTAATTTTACACCAATATGCAATATCATTTTTGTTTCACCTTGAAAATTTTGGGTCACCTTTTAAAATTGTTGAAATTAATTCATGGTTTAGCTTGAAAGCAATGCTTTTGGTTGAATTCATATTTTTGACATGGGCTCAGTGCTTTGGCATATCATGGCAGACCAAGTTCACGTTGCTAGATTTATATACTTATTAAAATAAAAATCCCGTAGATTTTTTGTATCTTTATATTTGTATACATATATTTTGTAGAACTTGATGTGAAATGGGATTACATGGTATCTGCAGGTTTAGCCAAGTCAGATTTAAGGCTTTTTAATACTTTTTTAATGCCACTCAGAATGAAATTTAATACCAATTTCACGATAACAAAATGGCAAAAATCACACAACGACACCAATTATTTTAGGTTTATGGACAAATTTGTCCAAAGATGTTTATTAAAACATAAAGGGGTAACTGGATTGGATGAAACAAAGGGGTGACACAAACATAAATAACAAAAATAGAAAATAATAAATTAAAACATCCAAATACATTCAGTGTCATCCAGGGCAGGAATTTCACCAGTGTCTGGCCTGCTGCCCTTGCAAAAAAATTAAGCGTAATGTGACCTCACTGGTCTTGGTGCCTCCACTGGCTGTGGTCTCTTCCCTGCTTCTATTCTTTATTGTTTCATTTCATTTAATTGTTTATTTCGATCATGTTTCACAAAACACAAAATATAGACATCATTTATCATATGTGTACTATTGACCGAAAAGGTTAAGGCTGAAGCTAAAAAGCTTATGGTTGCCTAACCTATATCCGTTGTAGTTTTTACCACAAAAAAGGAAACCCTTAATGCTAAGAACATAAAAGATACTTACAGACAAAACGCAAACAAACACTCAAAAGAGAATTTAACATCCAAAAAAGAAAAATAACGGAAGTTCTTACATTCAATCAAGTCTGTATTTCTGACAAATAAAGTGCTTTAACTTTTTTTTTTAAGTGTCCGACATTTGTACTTTGTTTAATTACCTCAGGCAAACTATTCCACAGCTTCACCCCACAGACAGAAATACACATGCTTTTCAAAGTGGTATGTACACAAGGTTGTTTTAAGTTATAGCTGCCCCTCAGGTCATACCCTCCTTCTCTATCCCTGAACATTTTTTGTATGTTGCCAGGAAGTAAATTATTACTTGCTTTATACATGAATTGTGCCGTTTGAATTTTACTAAGTCCATGAACTTCAATGTCTGTAACTTTAAAAACAGTGCATTTGTGTGATCATAATATCCTACATTATTAACTACTCTTATTGCTCTTTTTTGCATTATACATAATGACTGTAGAGTGCTTTTGTAAGTGTTTCCCCACACCTCCACACAGTAAGTCAGATAAGGTAGTAAAAGAGTACAGTACAGAGTGTATAGTGATTTAAGGTTCAGTATGTGCCTTGTTTTACCTAGGACTCAATACTTTTTGCTAACTTAGTTAGAACAAAGTTAATATGGGGTTTCCAGCTGAAACTGTGGTCTATGATCACTCCCAAAAAGATTCTCATTAACTCTTTCTAAACTAACATTGTCAATCATTATCTCAACATGTATGTTCAAGTTTATTTTCCGCTTGCCAAACACTATGAATTTGGTTTTATTTAAATTTCGTGATAATTTGTTTGCGTCAAACCACAGTTTCAGCTTACCCAATTCTGCTGAGACAACCTCCAACAGCTGCTGTAGATTCTCCCCAGCACTAAATATATTAGTGTCATCGGCAAAAACAACCAATTTCACAATACTGGAAACATTACATATATCATTAATATATAAGATAAATAATTTTGGTCCCAATATCGAACCTTGCGGCACACCACAGGTAATGTCTAGACTAGTTGATCTATATTCACCCATTTGTACAAACTGTTGTCTGTTCTCAATGTAGCTTTTTAACCAATCGTACCCCACCCCTCTAATACCGTACCTTTCCATCTTTTGCATTAATATATCATGATCAATTGTATCAAACGCTTTCTTTAAATCTATAAAAACCCCTACTGCATATTTCTTATTGTCAAGTGCATTTGTTAATTCTTCTACTAAATCCATTAAGGCCATTGAAGTTGATCGGTTTGTTCTAAATCCATACTGACTGTCCATCAGTAACTGATGCTTTTCCAGGAAACTATCCAAACGTGCAACAAATAACTTTTCCTGAATTTTGGAGAACTGAGAAAGCAAGGAAACTGGCCTGTAATTGGTGAAAAGATGTTTGTCTCCTGCTTTGTAAAATGGGATCACCTTAGCAGTTTTCATTTTGCTAGGAAACGAGCCCAATTTAAAAGATAGGTTACAAATGTGTGTTAAAGGGTCTGCAATAGCAATAATGACTTTCTTAATTACCATCATGTCAATATCATTCCAATCTGTTGATGTCTTATTCTTGAACATGTGTACAACATTAATTATTTCATTTCTGTCAGTATTTCCCAAAATAATTGTAGCTGGATTTCTTTCACCAAAATATTGTGTGACCCCTCCCCCTTGTGGAGGGTTTATTTCACTTGCTAGTCCTGGTCCCACCTTCACAAAGAAATTGTTAAACCCCTCAACCACATCATTCATGTTAGTAATTGTCTTTTCATTGTCAGTAAAATGGTCTGTGTAGCTAGCGTTAGTTGTTCTATTTCTAATGATTTTATTTAATATATTCCATGTACCCTTGATGTTATTTTTGTTCTTTTCTAATATAATATTATAATACTCTTTCTTACATTTCCTAATAATATCAGTTAATTTATTTTTATATATTTTGTATTTAGTTTCTTTGTCTCTAGTTCTATCTTTCATAAATTCTCTATATAGGGTATTCTTTTTTTTTTTTTACAATCCCTTTGTGATCCAAGGCTTATCCAGACACTTTGATTTCTTCCTACTTTGTTGCACTGGACAGTTTTTGTCATAAACTAATAGGAATGAGTTTAAAAAGAATCATATGCTGAGTCCACGTCCACTGCTTCATACACCTTTCTCCAGTCATGGGATATCAATTCACTTCTAAATTCATTTAATGCTTCATTCGTTCTCACTCTCATGTAGCTAGTAATATTTCCTTCCTTCTTCATCCTATAACCACAGCTATAGATCACAAACACTGGCAAATGGTCACTGATATCATTCATTAGTAATCCGCTCACTGTATTGTTTTCCATGTTATTAGTAAAAATATTATCAATTAGGGGTAGCAGAGTGAGATGTTATTCTACTAGGCTTAGTAATACTAGGAAATAAACTCATGCTATACATTGCAGCAATAAACTCATCGGCCGATAAAAGCTTGTTAGGATTAAGTAAATCTATATTGAAATCACCGCAAATGAACATGACCTTATGCTCTGTCTTTTGTAAACATATCTTCCATCACATTCTTGAATACCTCAATACTGGAGCTGGGAGCTCTGTAAACACAGCTGACAATAATATTTTTCTTTTTTTCCATGTAAATCTCTATGATTATACATTCACACACATCATCAATAGTAGTAGTCATACCCTCTATGACCTTATACTTTAACCTTCTATCTACATACAGAGCCGTTCCTCCTCCCATTTTGTTTACTCTGTTCATGAAGTTTAATTCATACCTTCCAACTCAAAATCCACCCTTTCTCCAAGCTAAGCCAAGTTTCTGAAATTGCAATCACGTTGAATGGTGTGTTGAACTGGCTTATATAATCTTTAATACTTTGAAAATTTGCATATAAACTTTGCTGTTAAAGTGAATAATTGAAATACAATTTTCTAAATTGATGTTATTATTAAACAGTTCATTAGTATATTAACAGCAGTTATTACCATACTTAAAAAAGTTACTCTCAGGGTCAATATCATCCAAATGCATGATGAAAGGCAACATTTCTTGCTATAGCCAGTTCAGTTGTCCTTTGTCGACTAGTCATTGACTTTTTGGACCGAACAAAAGAAATAAAAAACCCATGCCATAAAAACAAAAAATAGTCCATGCAAAAGCCTTTAGCCAGACACCGTCTAGAAGGCTACCTCCCATCGATATGAACACAATCCCCGTCTGCCCTCTAAAGGAGCCATTATCAGGCTTACTCATTTATATTTGTCCAAGTCACTGAGATCTCTTACCAAAATGGCTTTAGCTTCCTCGGGAGATCCATTTAACTTAATCCACACTTTACAGTTCCTTGTCCAAGTGGCTAGAATTTTACCTTGCTTTTTTAGGATGCGTGCATTCATTGCAATTTCGGCATTCCTTTTCGTTAGGTGGTCGTTCAGGAACACGTCCGTCCCCTTCAGCTTTCGGGCCTGTCTCAGTAATTCAATTTTGGCTTTTCGGTTCACAAAGCGCATTACAATGACTGGTTTGGTGTTTCTGTCCTTTCTTGGAATCGTATGACATGCTGAGATATCGTTTGCTTGTAAACTCATACTGTGGCTTGCAAAGAACTGGATCACCTGCTTTTCCAAGGAGATTTGTTCACTTGGTTGAGCGTCTTCTCCTTTCTCTCCGTCTACAACTTGGGAGTAGGTTCGGTGTGTTGTTGCTAGTCCGCTTATCAACAGGTCATCTATATTCGCGAGTATTGTTCAAGATCTTCAACACGTCTCTCCAGATCTGATAACTTTTTATCTTTCTCTTTGATTACAATTTTGAGCTGCCGGACTTCCTCCATTAGCCCAAGCAACTTTGTTTGTTGGTTAGCCACCTTGCTAATTTCCTCCGACATGAAATTCAGAGATTTCCTAATCTCCTCCATTTCTTCTTCGTGAACATTTTTCTTTGGTGGCATTTTTGTTAGAAAAGACTAACATAAGTTTCACTATTGATTGTTAGTTTAGTTTTCCAAATTAATCACTTTGTTTGTCATCTCTCTCCACACTCACGCACACACGTCCGTCCGCAGTGTTTCCGTTTCCCTTTCCCCCTAGTGAAAATGTAAAAATGAAACAGCAGCCTATTGCGATTCAGATTTAATTTTGCCTTATGGACCACTGATGGGCCTAGCATTGAAACTGCCAAATGTGTAGTCACTTGGGGGGCATGTATCTCAGTTCTGTGGCCCTCTTCTCCAATTATCTCAGATTGCTCCTGCTGCAATAGTTCCAGAAACGTTCTCTAGGTGACACCCTGGTGACATCATCACCCTGCGCGAAGAATCTCGGTGTGGTGATGGACAACAGGCTGTCCCTATCAATGAACATTGCAGCGGTAAGCCGGGCGTGCAGATTCTTCCTGTATAACATCAGAGGATCCGTCCCTTCCTTACCACGTACTCTACCCAGCTCCTGGTCCAAGCAATGGTACTGTCCCGCTTTGGACTACTGCAACCTCGCTCCTGGCTGGCCTTCCCGCATCTGCTATCAGACCCCTGCAACTCATCCAGAACGCTGCGGCCCGCCTGATCTACAACCTTCCTCGACACTCCCATGTCACCCCCTTGCTCACTACCCTCCAATGGCTGCCTGTTATAGCTCGCATCAAATTCAAGACATTGGTCCTAGCATACCAGGCAGTCAAGGGATCAGCCCCAACATACCTCACCAAGATCTTCAAACCCTACACACCTGCCAGACCTCTCCGTTCTGCTACCTCAGGACGCCTAGCACCTCCCCTCCGCTTCCCGGTCACGCCTCCTGTCGGTTCTGGCTCCACGATGGTGGGAATTACCTTCCTGGGAAGTCAGAACAGCTGAGACCCTGGCCACCTTCCAAGCGCACGACTGAAGACTCACCTCTTCAGGGTGCACCTCTCCTCGTAGTCCGGTTTTTGTTAACTTAGGGACATAGTTGCTTAGTTTACATGTCTACTTGTTTATGTATTGTATTAGGCTTAGGCATTATTTCCTGCATTGAGTGCTTTACTGCTACCTCTGAATTGTGGCTACAGATTTACCTACAGGGTCCTAATTTAACTATGTGGTTGCTCCTAGCACCCAGGAATTGTACTTCCCACTAGGGTGGCTTTCAGCTAAACTGTTCTTGACTACGGTTAACACTTTGTTGTACGTCGCTCTGGATAAGAGCGTCTGCCAAATGCCTATAATGTAAAAGTTCACATTTGGGCCGTCCATCTGCTCTGCACATTCCTGAAGATTAAGAATAGTATATGAAGCATATAACATCTTAATAATACACTGATCATATTTATAGCACTTTATGTACTGTCTTTTTACAAGCTTATAGTGCTCCAATATTTTAGCTAACGTTAGATCATTTCTCACTACTTACTTTGAAATGGTGCAGATCTCAAGCTGTTCAATGCCCCATGAACTGCGAAACCAGGTATCTGGACCGAACTTGATCTTTGTCCCAGTAGCGCACATTAAGGTCCAGTTTTGTTTTCGTGGTTTGGTTGAGGCTCTCATCGAACATCAACACAAACATGTCCTTGTTTACATCCACGATTAGATTATTTCGGAGATAAGGGGCCAATCCAAACCTTGCTATGTAGGCCGTTTTGTCTTTGCCGCATGTGAATGTCTTAGCGATTAACGAGTCAGGGAACATAGCACGGAATACCTCTCCTACCCCGTCATTGCTATTGTAGGACTGGTGCTTCGTGACAGTGTTCAGAACCCACCGTACCTCAGCTTCAAGCGTCAGAGTGGAGCCGAATATTGTCCCGGACTTCTGTTCGTGCAGATGTTGTTGGTGTTGCAAGTAGTCCTACCTGAGATGGCGCAGCTGGAAGTGGAGGCAGGGCCAACAGAAATGCGAGAAATACTAGTCGTTTTGCAGGCGGGTTTTATCAACCGATTTATGCTTGGCGCTCTGCCTGTGCGATCGACTGCTTTCACCCCCATCGTCCGAGTTTAAAAATCTTTTGCAGAGTTTGCAGCAGGCCTCATGATCGTCTTTGACTGGGACCAACCATGGCGCAAACACTGGGTTATCGAGCAGTTCTCATTAAATTTGCACTTTCCCATAACGAGTGCAAATGCTTAAGTTAAGTTAGCTAACTTAGCTTGTTGAACTTGAATATTGTGCGTCAACTCCGTTGCTGAAATAGTTCCCCGCAAACAAAAGGACCTCTGTTGGTTCCGCTCATTCCGGTCTGCGTGACGCTACAAAACGGTAAATAAAAATCTCCGACTTTATCTCCCGTTACCGTTTTTCCCCCAGATTTCTATTGAAACATAAAATGACAAATCCACATTTTTATCTTTCCTGTCTATATATGGCATTTTTTAAGACCTCTGAAAGATGGATTTAAGACATTTTAAGACCAATTAAGGCCTTTATTGTTGATAAACAAATGTAATACTTTTTAAGGATCCGCGGACACCCTGGATTAACAATAAAGTTTTGTCAATGCTTTGGTTTCAGGTTCTATATCAGAAGTTGTATACATGCATACCTTATGGATAAGAATATTGTTTAAGGGACCTCGGCCCTGATGGTGCATCTACTGTCAGTTAAACTCTGCAATGCAGATCAAGCAGCATAACGCATTGAATACCTGCCACTCAAACATTTTTCCAGGTGCACATGCGTCTGACTTAGCCTTCAATGGGCATTGGTCAAAATAAATGGCACTGGGATACTTCTGGTATGTTTATTTAGATATATATATTACATTATGTACATGCTAAACTAGGTTGCAAACCACCCTCTCACAGGATATTGAAAGGTGTGCGGTTGGGAGGGGTTGGGTTGTTGCACAGAACCACCCCTGATGGAAACTTCACCCAGTTTTGCAGAACTGTCCCACACCACTGTGTTAATACCAGAACTTGTCCCACATATTTATCTTGTTCCGGCTGGGCGGAAAGTCCCTGAAGCTAACCTCAGAGAGGACAATCCCAGCACCAGGGGGAAAGGAGCACTTCCTTTCATTATCAGGCTTCTCTAGTGTTCCTGAGGGACAATGCTGACCATAAAAAGCAAAATCACAAAACAAATGACAAAAAAACTCAATACAAAAAAATCTCCATGATTAAAAATGAAAAACAAAATCACACAATTCTTGTTTATACGATACTACTGATTATGGCCTCAATACAGACCAGCCCTCACCACCTGAGATCCAGACTAATTAGGGATGGGGTGGTTTGGGGTTAGTTCTATTACCTCCCTCAAAAACCCTTTAATATTTAATAGCTCACCCAAAGCAATCAATTTCCCCTCCCTAACCTATAGTAGTCTGTCCAACCCCTGCAGTACACCCACCTAATCCTGGCAGCCAGTGTGGAATTTGGCACAGAGGAGCCTGGCTTGAAACCGTTATAATACCTTTACAATATTTAAGTGCCCTATTCAATTCCTTCTGATCTTTATGCATACTCCTACAGCAGGCGCAGTATCCCTGAAACTCTAATTGGTAAGACTGCTCGTACCTGCACGTCCAAATGACATCGACTCCGTCAGATATTCGTCGGCACTTGGAACGCACATTCAAGGTCTACTTTATTTTATTTCTTTCACAGCTGGTAAGAAAAGAGGAGAAAGGAGTCTAAGCGGTAACAAGTAATGAGGTACCCGCGCCGATGCAGGACCACCCGTCTACACCCGAAGGTTACTTTCCACAAACCGATTTTGCTGATACGGTGCCATTTGGAATGAGCTACTTTGTCCGCGGAAAACTACGTAAAGGCGGATCACAATAACGTCCATAAAAAGTAAAGCGTGTCAGACGGTTACGCAATGGAGCGGGAGTCGCAGGAAGGTCACTCGCTTACTTACTTGAACATATCCCTGAGTAAGTCTTGGAGCGGCACCGTGTTCTCACACACCTGACGGTCAGTGTTCTTTCACAGAGCCTTACATAATGCCTTCGCTACAAAGCACAGTTTGCACACTTCTTTACAAACTCTGGGAAAGTAAATCTTTGGTGTGGAAAGAAATCGATGAAAGGAATAAACAACCAGTGCGTTTTAAAAACACCTGTGCAGGGCGTTACACGCCAAGCCTCCAGGCGGAATGTGTTCATTCATTTTCCTTCCCAAATGTGACAGGTATGAGTATGCAGCTGCCTGCAATGATGTCTATCGCTGTATTACTGCACTGATCTCTTGCGCAAACTATGATTGTTTCCTACCATGTATTAATCATATCTGGATAAGCGTCTGCTAAATGCTTAAAATGTAATTAATAACAATATTTAGGAAATGGATGAAAGGGCCTCCGCATGAGTCCAGTGGTTTCAACGATTCGGCCTGGCGACCGGGGTTGATTCCCACGTCGCCAAGTCGGCTCTGGCCGGGAGTGCCACCGGGCGACAATTGACTGTCTTTAAGGAGGAGGGAAAACCGACACAGTTCGCTGCGCACAGGAGTGGTTCTGGGGTGGCGGAATTACAGTTGCCTCGTGAGACGGTGGCCGGACCATCTCGAAGGAAGGCGGGTTAGCTGCCCTCTGAGGTAGCTTGCCTCGTAGAGAGCGGAGTGGCGGACCCGTGTGGGGAGGGTAAGTCAGACAATAGAGAGTGTCGGCTACCGTCAAACAAATTATTATTTTTGTATATTTTTTTAAGGCGTACCTTGCTGGTTGCCGTGGCGCTCTGGAGCCTGAATGACGAGGCACGTTGGTCACCTGCACCGGCCAGGTAGCGGTTGTGAGTAAGTAGCCGACCTCCACCTTGCAGATCTGGAACTCGTCGCGGAAGGTGCGCGGGTGCGGGTCGCCCGAACAGGCCGCAGTGGGCGTAAGCGCCCGGTGCTGGCCTCGCGGGGCCCGAGAAGCGCGCGGCTCTGCCGTAATCCCTTTAGCTCGGACATGACGAAGTGGCGGTGCTGAAACTGCACTTGAGTGGGCCGTGGGCCGTCGCCTGGAGCAGTTGTGCTTTCTGCGAGAACAGCTCCTTGATGCGGAGAAGGCAGTGG
>JAINUG010000552.1:71833-166977 GCA_029706075.1 Aldrovandia affinis
CAGGGAAAGGAGCACTCCTTTCATTATCAGGCTTCTAGTGTTCCTGAGGGACAATGCTGACCATAAAAAGCAAAATCACAAAACAAATGACAAAAAAACTCAATACAAAAAAATCTCCATGATTAAAAATGAAAAACAAAATCACACAATTCTTGTTTATACGATACTACTGATTATGGCCTCAATACAGACCAGCCCTCACCACCTGAGATCCAGACTAATTAGGATGGGGTGGTTTAGGGTTAGTTCTATTACCTCCCCTCCCAAAGAAACCCTTTAATATTTAATAGCTCACCCAAAGCAATCAATTTCCCCTCCCTAACCCTATAGTAGTCTGTCCAAACCCCTACAGTACACCCCACCCTAATCCTGGCAGCCAGTACATGGAATTTGTACAGAGGAAGTTGGGCTGGGGTGCCACAGGGTTGGGTGGGTTCTTTGGGCACAAACAGGATGGGAAGAGCACGTTGGATAGAATGTTTGTCCCAACTACAGCAGATTACATTCCTGAATTCAAAATGGATGCAATGCTTTTTTTAAAACTGTTCACAGGCGTGTCTAGTCCGAGGACACGAGCAGGGCCGGCTCAAGGCACAGGCAATACAGGCAGCTGCCTGGGGTGCCATGTCGGCTAGGGGCACCAGGTCGCCCTCACAAAAAGAAAAAAATATTGTGGGCGCCCTCTCCTTTCCTCCCAAATAAATGAACAAATAAACAAAAAGAAATACACTTTGCACCCCTGTTCTGTTCCTCACACAATGTTTCATCTGGCATGCACTTTGACAGAGATGCTGTTACTGAGGTGGGGAATACGATGACTGGCTGCTTTCTGAAAGTGGGGGTTAAGTGCGCGCATCACAGGCAACCCAGGAGACATGCTGTCGCCTGTCGGGTCAAGCGCAGAGGCACGCACTACTGATGCGGTCAGGCATAGAGCCAACATCAGTGCGATAGATATCAGATCGATGACAGACAGATTTTGTGTTTCCAATGACTTTGAAAAAGCACAACAAGCCTTCAGGTGCACAGGGGAGAAAACGGAGGAAGGAGGAGGAGGAAAAGAGTCCAATTAAGAGGTAGGCTGTCATCAAAATGCCATTTTGTTGTGTTTCTGTGTTATTGTAGGAGGCTAGGAAGCTAACTAGCTAAGTAATAAACAATGCTAGCTAGATAATGCGATGCTAAGAGCTACTGCTAGACTCATACAGATTGAAGGATGAATGCATGCAGATGCTGAGTTACCCAACCCTCACATTTTGGCTTGAAGCTTATTAGTACCTACCTGTAGTTATTACCAAAACTAGGCTACTACACCTGAATTGCAGAGTTGCAAAACCCTCATGCTTGCCTTGCATCTCAAGCTTTATTATTAGGCTACCAAAATGAGTAGTAGGGTACAACATTATATCAGTGATAATAATGTGGCTAGCTATCCATAAAAAATCATTTTAAGTTGTTTGTCCTACAGCTGCTTTTGCTTGTAATATAGGCTAATAACTGTACCTGTCTGTACAGATATAAGAAATAAGAACAGCAGCTACTGCATCTATCTCCAATGATGACCTGCTGACATGGTGTAGAACTCTGACCTTGATAGAGAAATAGACTTTGTTAACAATTGTGTTAAAAGCGAGTTTTCTTACCATATTCTCTTATCCTCCTTGTTTCAATTAGACTTTGGTAAGTGATTTGTTTGAGAAGTGATTTTATTTGAAAAAGAAAAAAACAAACATTTTTGTCTGGTGGGGGGAGGGCACCCAAATGCCAATCTCGCCTAGGGCTCCAAAATGTGTAGAGCCGGCCCTGGACACGAGTATACACGTTCTCACAGATATGCTAACTCCCGGGAGCCTGGGCCATTTCACAGAGCGAGTGCTTTATTGACAACAGCCCTCTCTCTCTCAAGCCATATGCACACTGTGCAATCTGAGCCATGCCCACATCTCACCAGGCTTCCACCTTCGCTCTTCGTTCCTGCCCCCTTTGTCTCGTACAACTTTTTTCTCCAAACCTCCGACTACACAGGTGGCTCCTCTGCAGGTGAGGGGGAAAGTGGTGGGGAGAAACAGTTCTGCGTTTTCAATATGGAGAGAGATCAGTGTGCAGGACATAGAGACAGAGTAGGGGGGGGATGTAACGAGAGCAGAGAGATACACTGCTCCCGAGGGGCTGGTTCTTCCTTAGAAGAAGGGGGGGGGGCATAGTTCAGGCATGGAGGATGTGGCTCAGGTGTAGCGGGGCATCTCGCACTGCTCGCAGCGGTTCAGCGCAGGATGGTTGAGGAAGGTGCAGCTCTCACAGTTCCACTGCACCCCTTCAAAATCCTCATCCCTGGGAGCAGGCCTCTCGCCAGGCTTATAGGTCACCCCTCCACCTGTGGGACGGGGCCAGAGTCAGCATAGGTCTCACAAATATCTAGTATTAGCTGGTGTTCTTATGTCAAATAACATTGGCTGGTGTGTTTACACTGAGGAGATATGCTAATTTTATAATGAATTTATAAAAAAATATTTATTTTTCATGAATTAATTGGCTATTAAAGCATTAGTATATATATATTTGAACAATTAAAAGATTCATCATTACAGCCTTAAAATATACACGCACATACATGTAGAAACGCGCAGACACACCCGCAGGCATGCAAACTCTCACAGACACGCTCACGCTCACGCACACACACACTAGACTCCAAAATCGGGTGGATCAATATGCTTTTTATGACTGGCAGTTATGCACATGTATCGATTCATCATCAAATATGACAAACACATGCACGCACACACGCACACTTACACAGAGACACACATGCACACACATAGACACACACACTACCGACTCCAAAATAGGGTGGATCGACATGGTTTTTATGATTGGCACAGATATGCACGTGCATTGATTCATCATTTATCAAATATGAAGTCTTGCAGTCCTGCTTGTCTCTCTAGACTCACCTTTATTTCCCAGACTCACCTTTTTTCAGAGGCTTGGGTGGGACTACTGGTCCTGGCTGGATGTTATCATAGAAGTTATTCATAGCTTTCGGATCAAACTTCCCTGCAAAGAGTTTTAAACTTTAAGCGTCATTTAAAACTTTTGGAAAATGTTTGTTTTTAATACAAAACCAACCAACCAACCTACCTACCTACCAAATGCAACATAAAACTAAAAACAAACACAAATTCATAGAACACTTCATTGGTGAACACAAACCACATGACCAATTGTCCACACAGCCTATAACAAATTAGCTAGTGTACAAACTAGCCCAAGAAAGAACCAGTTAAAAAGACGCATTTGGGCCTCCCGCGTGGTCCAGTGGTTACAACGTCCGACGCTGGCCACGGAGACCGGGGTTCAATTCCCCGTCTCGCCAAGTGTCGGCTCTGGCCGGGAGTGCCACCAGGGGGCGGCAATTAGCTGTCCGCCCCAGGGAGGGGGGAGGGAAGCCGCCGTGATGTTCGCTGCATATAAGAGTGGCCCTGTAGTACCGGGATACGGTCGACGGCTCGGCGAGTGATGTCTCGGAAGAGGCGTCACTTCGCATTCGTCACTACTGGTCGCAGGACTACGGCAGCGAACTCACATTACTAGGGGGGGATTGACGTAAAATAGCGGGTCTAATTGGCTACCAAATTGGGAGAAAATGGGAAAAAATCAGAAACAAAAAAAAAGACGCATTTGATTACATGTGTGGCTGAATTTTGTTAGCATGTCTGCTAGTCATTGGGATCAGTTTCAATGTGTGACCTGATCCGTCTGCATTATGTAGCACAGAGTAAAAAGGTGGTGAATGTGAATGTTAGAGGTGAATGTGGCAGTGAATAGGTGAATGGGGGACAGTGACTGGGTGAATGTGGGACAGTGAGTGTGTGAATATGGTGCAGGGAACATTTGTGCTATGCTGCGGTACCTCTGGACTGAAGCAGGTCAGTTTCCTTCAAGGTGCAGTCAATGTCAATCTGTAGCTGTCGGTTCAGACTGCGCAAACGAGTCATATTGTCAGGCTGCGAACACGCAAATACAACGTATGAACTAAGGTGCACATGCTACAACTGTTTCTCATGCACACCAGGACAATGACATGCATATCAGAATTTTCACACAAACAAAACATGTGGGCGTACATGCACTTACACATCACAACAGTGAAACACACACAACACAGGCTGAAATTTAGCAAAATGATCAAAGTGAAATTTATGGAAATGTATAATTATCAAATTATAACTCACAGCTCAAAAAAATCTTAGTGAGCATTTATCTATAGACACACATAATGCAAGAGCCATTTCTGATTAAATACATATGTGTGCATGTGTGTGGGAGCCTGTGTGTATGAAAACTGTGTGTTGTGTGTATATTGTACATACGTTTCTGAGTTTATATTGTATGTAAGGAAACTATGTTGAGTCTGACCCGGGGGATGAGGCTGGAGTTGTTGACCCTGTGAAAGCGTCTCTGTAGAAGGTCGTACTCCATGTCGTTGACGTCACCATTCAGCTGCTCGAGCTTCTGTCTCTCCAGGAGGAGCTCTTTCACAAGACGCTCCATTCTTGCCCGTTGGTGAAGCAGAAGGGCTGTATAAAGTCACACACTCAGTCACACAGAGTGACACATGTACACAGCAACAGAGTGTCTCTCACACACAGTCACACATACACACAGCCACAGAGTGTCTCTCACACACATTCATACATACACACAGCCACAGAGTGTCTCTCACACACATTCACACATACACACAGCCACAGAGTGTCTCTCACACACAGTCACACATACACACAGCCACAGAGTGTCTCTCACACACATTCACACATACACACAGCCACAGAGTGTCTCTCACACACAGTCACACATACACACAGCCACAGAGTGTCTCTCACACACATTCACACATACACACAGCCACAGAGTGTCTCTCACACACAGTCACACATACACACAGCCACAGAGTGTCTCTCACACAGAGTCAAACGCACACAGTCACACATGCACACAGTCACAGAGTGTCTCTCACACACAGTCACACATACACACAGCCACAGAGTGTCTCTCGCACAGAGTCAAACGCACACAGTCACACATGCACACAGTCACAGAGTGTCTCACACAGTCATACATACATCCACACAGGGAGCTCTGAGAGCCAGAGGGGTACAGCTTGAGTGTGACACAAACCCATATGCACTCTTTCACCCTGACCGTGAGCGTCATGTACAGCACACACCCCTCCTCCGCACCTCTCACCCTGAGTGTACGCGTAATCGTCAGAGCCAGAGCTGTACCGGCGCGGCATGTGGTTGATCTGGTTGGCGATGTTGCCGGGCAGAATGGAGATGGGCAGGATGGGGGCAGGGGCAGCAGGGTGGTCCACCTGATCCACCATGTTGAGCAGTGACTCCATCTCCATGGTGGGCGAGCCCGGGGGCCGCTGCACCTTGCTGGGTAACCCTTTGATCTTGAAGGTGTAGGCAGAGCTCCCCGGCTGGGGGGAGGAGGCCGGGTGAGGCTGGGCGGGGCCCTGATGGATGTACATCCCTGGGTGAAACGAGGCCCCGGCAGGCCCAGTCAGACTGATCACCCGGGACGGCGAGCCCGGGGAGGGACTAGTGGAGATGTAGAGGGCGTTCTGCCCCCGCTGCACCCCTTGCTGACCAGGAGCAGGAGAGCTGCTGCATGGGCATGGCATCTGGGGCCTCTGGGGACCCTCCAAAGGGATCTCCATATGGTTCTTTAGGTAAGGCAGGTAGGACACCGGCGGCTGCGGCTGCTGCTGCTGGTAGGTGGGGGGGCTGATGGGCAGGAGGACATGGGACGACTGCTGTATTTGGTGCTGGGGCGAGCTGTAGGGCGAGGGGAACTGAGCAGGGGGCCGGGAGGGGTAGACTGTCTGGGGAATTTGCTTGGCAGTGTAGTGGGAAGAATACAGGGAGGGCTGGTACACGGGCACCACCGGTGAGGGCCAGGGCAAGGGCTGGGGTGTCTGGGGCAGGGCGGGGCGGATGTACAGCGTGTTCCCGCTGCTGCCGTAGGAGCCCCCAGGGATCTGCAAGGCCTGGGGGGTGGGGGAGATGTTTTGGGACAGGGTGACCATGATGGGGCTCATGGTGTAGCGCGGGACTGTGGAGTAGGCGGGGGCGGGGTGAGGGGGCGAGGTCCTGGCTGAGCGGCCTTGCTCGTTGATGAAGAAGGGATTGTACCCTGGGGAAGGGGCCATGGTCGCCGGGGCGGAATGGGGCTCGGGGAACACCATGTGGGGCTTTTTGGCACCTGCCCCGCTCCTCTGAGGCTCAAGGTGTCCGTCACTGGAACTGTGCACCAGGGGGCGCCCCCCTATCCCGTTGGCCTTGTTCCCCTCTGAAAACGGATAGCCCAAATTGATGTGCAGCATATGGTTCTGGGTCAGCCGCCCCTCCTCCGTGCTGTGGTACTCTTCATACAGGTACCGGTTACTCTCCTGGGCCAGCAGGTGGCGGCAAACATCTAGGTTGTTGTTATTCTGAGGGGCGGGGTAGAAAGCAGTGACAGTTGAGAATCTCACAGTAGTTCAGCATGAATTTTCCAGTGGCTGGTCACCGTCAATCTGATCTAATGAAATTTACAATTGACTAATTTAACAAGTTATCCATGTGCGTGGAGTGAGTCCACAATTTTCTTTTTGCCCACCGAGAGAAGGGATCACTATGGGGAATTAGGCCCTCAGGACTCCCAACATGGGCACAGCCGGGGTTCAGCCAAAACTATGAGGGGGTGTGTGGCTGTACTGAGAGAGCCCACTTTAGTCTGCAGGAGTCACCTGGAGGACCTTCAACTAATTCATTGTCTAAGTTTGCCTCAATTGGGGAAACCTTCGAGACATGAAACTCACTCTCCTAGAAATAAAAAATGTGTATCTTTCTTTGGTCAGATCCACCAGCATTTTGGTCATAGTGGAGCCTTCCTCAGAACACAGTGCGATTCAGAATTGAGAAGATACTAGGTATTTAGAAGCAGGGTCGGAGCAAATCATTAAAGCCTGGAAGACAAGACATTTTGGAATTATTGAGCAAGAGAGAGAAAAGCAGGAAAAAGAATGGAAGGAGGATAAGGAAGACAATGGCCCACCCAGACATAACAGCGCTGTGCAAAACCATTCTATAAAATATGAATACAATGCTGCTTGTGATTCATTACAATGTAAATTACATTGTTCATGTGTGCGTGTGTGTATGCCTGCCTATATGTGCATGCATGTGGGTGTGTGTGTGTGTGTGTGTGCATGTGTGCCGGTGTGTGTGTGTGTGTGTGTGTGCATCCGTGTGTATGTGTGTCCGTGTGTGTGTACACATGCATGTGCATGTGTCCGTGTGTGTGTGTGTGCATGTGTGTTTGTGTGTGCATTTACGTGAGTGTGTGTGTGTGCAGTGTGGGGTTGTACCTGCAGCAGGCACTGAGACACCACTCCCTCTGGGATCTCAGGGAAGCGCTGCTTCAGGTCATGCAGGATCTTGTAGTCCAGCTGAGGGCCTCCCTGCGCCATCCGCACGGTGAGAGAATCACTGAGCCCACCACCACAAACTCTCCTCCTGCCTTCCACTCATCTTCCACTGGACAGAGACACACAGGAAGACAGAGACACACAGGAAGACAGAGACACACAGGGAGACAGAGACACACAGGGAGGAAAGTTAAGGTTAAGGGTGTTACGACACAACCTCAAGCTCATTTTGTTGAAATCATCCCAAGCCAGACCTAAAAAGCTACTAAACAGCTGCGCTAAAAACAGAAATGTGCGGGGGGGTACCACGATCTAAGACAGATATTGATCATTTTGATCCATCCGCCTCTGAGATGAAATACACTGCAAAGTGAAAAAACTTACACAAGCACAAGGTACAAGCTTCTCCAAAAAACAGTCTAAACGTCCAAAACACTTTCCTTCTTCTCTTCTCCAACACTTTCCCAGCCAATCATGTTTCAGTAAAACGAAGACTGATTTCAGTAAGCCGGTTTCACAACCCAACCGTGCACCACACATACAGGAGCACAAGCTGCATGCCACTGTCCCCTATGGCAGCAGGGAAAGGAGAGCTACCGCATGATTTCTTTCTTCGCGAACACATTTTTTTTATAAGATTAAAGTCGATTAAAGTCCAATGGGTGTCTATTCTCTGAATTCCATGGACATGGCAATCACCCACAGGAATTTGGGTGTTTACAGTCATGCGATAGCAAGCTAAAACACATTATGACATGGTTCTGGTCCTGGATGCTGATTGGTCAACCAGCTTTGCTAGCACAGCTCAAATTCATGATACAGCACGGCTAAATAGAATATTCATAAATCATTTTAATATCACAGTGCCTTCCACTAACATAAAGATACTAGGCACCGAAACTCGGGATGCGATTTTTATATTATTTATTTACCTATATGTATTTATTTATTTGTATATATGTATAAATATATTATATAATATTTATATATATATACAACAAGCACACAAAAAACAATGCAATATGCTTTTAAGAACTCTGTGTTAAAAAAAGATGGGAAAAGAATTGAACAAGGAGAAACAAAAATAGCTTTTTACAATTAAATGAAATAAGCGAGCTGTCTGATGTTTCATGTATTAGTACACATTGAAGGAAAATAGAGGTTAACTTCAGAATGATGACAAAGTGCAAAATGCACAACACTCCGGGTGAATGCTAGCTACGATCAGGAATGGATACCTCACTGCTTAGTGATGAAATAACTATTGAAAATGGTCTTGTCTTACTTTTCTGAGTCTATAATGATATCTGTGTATAATTTAGTAAAAAAATATATGGAACTGAATCGTGTATGGACATGGATAGAGGGCTGCTGGCCCTCTGCTTCATGTTGTGCCTAAGGATATTCATGACATAACTTGAAAATAACACAGCTACCCAATGCAAGTCAGGGCTATAGTCAGAATGTCAGAATGCAGTCCGCTTTGCACCAATGAATCAGTGATACCATTAGGAGAGCTAGAAGCCCTGGAGACAGAAGGCAAATTCTTCCTCTGAACCAATGATCTGGCTATGACCTGTCTAAGTGTATGCTTGCTCCCCATACGTGCAATGCCCATGGGAACCGCAACCTCGAAATAACTAGACAGTGTTATGGACAGTCATATCAGTCATATCAGAAAAATGTAATTTGATGCAAATCAAACAAGTACAGCCTCTTGCGTCGGGGAGGGCCACACTGTTTTGACATTGCCTGTGAAAACCGGTATAAGAAACACACATGCTTTTTCTTTTTTTAAAACATGTTACTCAAACCTCCATCAGTTACACAGCGGTTAAGGATGAACCAAATACCAAGATATTTGTGAACATTCCAAGTGTAAATATGACCAACATGATTCTATTCATATGAGAAAGCCTTCACCTCTTAATAGAGCTCTTCCTTTATTATAGCTTTATTACACTTAATTAATATATATATGTAGTGACTTTGTATTTGCAAATGTAAATATAAAATACAAATGATAAATTCTTATTTCGTAATAGTCACTTCAGACCAGGAATAGCCGTTAGTTCAGGTGCAAAGGAGCCTGAAATGTAGCATGTATTTTATAAAGTCTCTTGAAAAAGTCAAAATCCTTTTGAAGAAAAAAAAAAAAAATATATATATATATATAATCCAATGTGGGAAAACGAAATATTCTGAAAAGGTCAAATGATAAGGGTTAGTCAGTGTCGTCAGTCACTGTGAGGCTTCTTTCAGTAGACACAGTTTGCTGATGGACCTTTTCAGGATGTTGTTCTTAGTCTTTACCCGTACTCGCTAGCATCGCAGAAGTGATGTAATTGCACAGGTTGCAACTTTCCATAGTTGCTGAGTTTGAAGCATCTGTTGATGTGGAGTGTGGACAGCTTGACCAGATCATCTAACAATCCCTGCCAAGACTGAGCATAAACCTCTGGGATATTGTCGTCCTATCCATAGTTGATTTTACAAAAATCCTGAAGAATCTTCTTTGCTGGAAGTACCTACGGGGTCATAGATAGAATTAGCCACAGACAGAATGCCTCTCCTGGTAAGTGGTTACTGCTTTGTAGCAGTTTTGAATGAAAAGGTGTTGGTTTCCACATTTTGCTGAATTCCATTGAGCTCACTCCACTAGCAGATCTTCTCGGTCAAGATCCAAGTCCTTCACTTCCTTGGTTTTCTCTTCATCAGGTATTGAAGACAGTACAGACTGACTGTTAGAAAAATAAAATGGTGCAGCGGATGGTGGCCACGGTGTGTTGCTATTACCCGTTTTGTTTGTTTTTGTTGGTAAATGTAGTTTCTGGTAATCTAAATCGGATCGTTTTTACAAGAGAAGAACTCCTGAATATCAGACACATGGTTTCATCTGACGTGTGGCCCAGTTTTCTTTCCTCAACCCTGGACTTTTTGGACATTTGTATCAAAGGTGCATTAGTTCTGTCCCAGGCTGCGAAGCGAAGGAGGAGAGGCAGACGCGCGGATGCTCTGGTGCGACTGAGGTGCCGGGGATTTCGCACGCCTCTCCCAGGAATAATCCTAGCTAGCCTGCGCTCCCTGAACAACAAATTGTATGAACTACAACTTCTCATCAAAACAAAAAAAGACTTTGCTCTCCCATCTGCCCTCTGTTTCACCGAGTCCTGGCTGTGTGATACAATACCGGATAACACGCTACAGCTGCCTGGATTCCAACTCTTCAGAGCGGACTGGGATAGAGTGTCGTCGGGGAAAACAAGAGGTGGTGGTATCTGTTTCTACATCAATGAAGGTTGGTGTAACAATATCACAGTGCTGCTAACATGTTCTACCCACCTGGAATCTTTTTTCATAAACTGCAAACCCTTTTATTCTCCCTGGGAATTTGCCTCTTTTATTCTGGTCGGAGTATATATTCCTCCCCAAGTCTAAGCCGAACAAATAACTGAGGTGGAAAGGGAGAACACGGACTCTCAACTCATTATTTTGGGAGCTAAATTTAATCAAGAACTACCTAAATTCAGGCAGCACATTACATTTGCCACCAGAGAGGGGAGAACATTTGATCACTGCTACACAACAATAAAAGACGCGTATCACTCTGCTCATGCTGTGGCTCTCATGAACAGCTGAACTGTCACACTCAGAGACACTATATTTATTTCACGCACTACTCCGGATTAAAATATACATATACTTTTATGTTTTTTGTTGATATTTGTGTTTTATATTTATATTCTCTGCACTACTCCGGACTCGCATATACATATTAATTGCTGATATCATTTATTTATACTTGTATTATGCCTACTTTTATATAGTTGTGTCTATGTGAGCAATTATATCAAGGAAAATTCCATGTCTGTGCAAATATACTTAGCCAATAAAAACCTATTCTGATTCTGATTCTGTTACTAATCCACTTAGTAAGTTTGAACCCACCGGTAGAACATACAGCTAAGAGATCCCTAGTTAGGGAAATGGCTTGCTTCTCATCAGGAACTGACTTGAGGCAGTCGTCTATGTAAAAGTTCAGACAAGTTTTCTTGAGTGCATAGTTCGCACAGCTGGGTGAGGAAACAGCTCCGAATAGATGGACTGTCATTCTGAACTCGACCAGCGGCAGGCTGATGTCGCTGTTGGGCCACCAAAAGAAACAGAGGAAGTCAACGTCTTGTTCTGAAACTTGGACTTGATGGAACATGCCCTCGATGTCTTCCATCAGAGCTACCGGTTCTTGATGGAATCAAAGTATAACACCCAATAATGTGTTTGTGAGATCAGGACCTTGTAGTTACCTTGTTATTGAGTGAAGTTCCCTGGAATGATAAAGCACAATCATATACTACACAAATCTTTCCATTCCTGTTGTGGTAGACCCCGTGGTGGGGTATGTACCATACTTTTTTTCATCATTTCTGTGTAGCTGTTCTTGTGGCACCCTCTCAGTATGCCCCTTCTCCAAGATGTCACTCATGAAGCCTTTATATCAGCAAAGAATGCCTCGTCCCTCCTGAATCTCTTGATGAGGTTCACGGCTCGATGCTCCGTCATCTGTCAATTATTTGGCAGATTCACGTCCTCTTTGCAAAATGGCAGTCGTAGTTGATAATGGTTAACCTTCAGTGTAACAGATTCAGCTGCAATCCTCAGAAATTGTTTGTCTTCTGCAGACAGCTCAGCTTTCTCATCACAGCCTCGCTCTGAAAAGTCTTGGTTATACTCTTTGATGAGAAGTTCTTCCAGTTTTGCAATCATGATCTGATTCGAAGTCATGCATGGTCGACCCTGTTCATTAATCGATGAGCTGCTGCTCAGGGGACCGTTAACCACCCATCCAAGACAGGTTTTGACCGCATAGGGCCCATTTCCTTCGCTGTTAACTATCTGCCATGACTCCATAGCTTTGGGGGCGTTGACCCCAATCAACAGTCCGACTTCCACATGAATAGTGGTCAGATGAACATCCTTCAGGTATAGCCACTTCTTCAAGTCCTCTTATGTGGAACTTGTGTGACTGGTATTAAACTTTGTGTGTACACTTCAGGTAGAGCAAAGAAGTTGTTGCTTTCAATACTGCTCACCTCCTGTCCATCCAGTTTGTAACTGCTTACAGGTCGCTCTTATCCCATTGTTCTGAGAAGTACTTACGTTCTCCTCGCTCTAGCATCCAGCTGCTTCATTAACATCTCAGTACAGAAGGTTGCAGACCTTCCCGGGTCTAAAAATGCATACGTTTTGACTACTCTGCTGCCCTTGGTTACCTTGATCTGAATAGGCAAGATTGCAAGTCCTTGGTGCCAGTCCCAGTAGGTCCGCAAGACTGCAGTGAAGCCAGGGTGCTGAAGATAAGAGAAGTTTCCTCGTTCTTAGCTGCTGTGCTCTTTTCTTTCTGAGAAGTTTCTGTTACTTTGATGTGCAGGAGAGTTGGATGTTTCTGCTGAAAAGAGCAGCAAGTCAAGCGGTTTTTACACATTTTACTCACGTGTCCTTTATGTAGAAATGCAAAGCAGATGCCCTTTGTTCTGAGGAACTCAATCTTCTCTTTACAAGGCTTCAGTGTCATCTTCTGACAGCACTCCATAGCAATTCACAATCCACAGTCCGTGAATACAACAATGTATCAACAATGCAACGATTCGTGCCCTCCACGCAAGCAAATCATTTAAAACCTCAGTGGAGAATATGAAACAACTCAGAGACATAAGCACAACACAGCAGTGACTCCGATTCCTTAGTTTCATTCATTCAAATATCCTCGCGGGATTCGCAGTTGCTTGTTTGTTTGTAGCATTGTTTACTCACAGCCCTGCAGGTTTTGGAATCTGGATGTTGTGGCGGCTTGATTTGAAGAGATGTCCGTATTCCTTTGGATTCAAGTTCATGTATTCTAGAATGTATTACTATTGGCTTCCACGCAAGCTTTCCCTTGCAATTTTGTGTGTGGCACATATCGGATATGTATTATGTGTAAACAGGAAAAAAGGACATGGAATCGGATATTTTCTGGTCCGTTTTGGGCCACATTCTTGGCTTGGCTAAAGGAAATCAAAGCTACTCTCATTGAACCTTGAAATGATGTAAGCAGGAAGTGTCTGATTATTAACTTTTTTTTGTTGCTCTTGTTTATCTGGCCTACACAGTTTTTATACTCTCCTGTATTGAAGTGTAATGTACTGTATTAATCTGTAACTGTCTTGTGTCAATTTTTCACCTGCCAAGGAACTACAGATGAAAACTAGCTCTCAAGCTAACTCTGGCATTGACGCTTTTTGCGTATATGTTGATTACTATATGTTGTCCCTTTTAAATAAATAAAATAAATAAATCCGTCTTTAAATATGTTTCAAAATATAAAACTGAAATTGGCATTTACATTTGCCAGCGCTCGTTACATTTCTATATACGACTAGATACAGTATGGCTGTGCCGGCGTGGTTGTTGTTCACTTCCGTATTGTTAACTAAACCCTCGAGTACCCATGTGGGTTGTTTCAAGTGTAAACCGTGCAAACACACGTATAGGATAGTAGATGTAAACAGGTGGTCAAAAAAAATCGGATGTAGGCAAAAAATCTGAACTGGGCATCAAGGCCAACAGAGGGCCGTGGTTATTTATCATTTTTCCACCGACAGCACGGCACGACACGGCAACCTTCTGTACCCGTAACTCTCCCCTTCATGCAGGGCTGTACAGTGCGACATATATCGCACGTGCTACGAAAAAAATTGTCTGTGCGATGAATAATTTACTGCCGTAGCACCGGTGCGATAGCCAATCTTTTTCTCTTGCTTATGAAGTTACATTCTGTGTGACGTGAATTAAAGTGCCTCGCTATTCTACTTGGTAGTTGTAGTCTATCGTGCGGTCCCCATCTACGTAGAGTCCACACATCCAACACCAAATCCCACAATTCCTAACGAACAAGCCGATTTTCCTCTGCGATTCGAGTGGGCAAGACGAAGAAGACCATATCAATAGAAGAACGTTAGATGACAAAATTAAGAGATATTTTCATGTCCTAAATAAAAGTAACGATAAAGAAGCCGAAAAAGAAGCTGAAAAAGAAACACCCAAACGAGCCCACGTGGAACCACTGCCAATAAGAAACGAGAGAAGAAGAAACGAGAGAAAACGTACAAGTATAATCCCGAGTGGAAGAAAGATTTCCCGTGGCTAATTTTTAACGAAGAGAAGCTGTTCTGTGCCTGGTGCACGGAGGCTCCAGAAAAGATACGATTAGATAATCCCGATGTCGTGGGCAACAGCATCCTAAAAAGGGATAACATAAAAAAACATAGCACTTCCCATCGTCACATTCTTGCCAGGGATGTCTTCATCGCCAACCAACATCCTGAGCAGGCTGGCATGGTCCTGCACTCACTGAGGGCCCAGGCGACCAAAGCAGATGACGCTGCTCTCCGTGAAGTGAAGATGAAAATGAACGTGGCCTACTGCATAGCCAAGGAAGAACTTCCTTTCACTAAATTTAAGCCACTAACTGTACTGTGCAAGAAAAACAGTGCAGATATAACTCCATCTTACGACAACCACGTCCGATGTGGTGAAATGATAGCCACCATAGCCGATGACATGAAGTTGGGCCTGGCGGAGGAAATTGCAGGAAGCCACTACCTTTCCGTAATGATAGACGGGGACACGGACGCTTCCAACAAAGAGTGTGAGATGGTTTACGTTCAAATCATTATGAATGGGAAGCCAGTAAACAAGCTCGTTGGGCAACAGGAACTACAACACGGCCATGCATTAGGTGAGTAGCCCACTGTTAGGATGCTTTTCTATACTTAAATACTGGCTACTTAAATTTCCCTCCAGGAATCAATAAAGTAACAGTCCTATCTATCTAAATAGTGGGACAGTATGCAAATAAGGTATGGAGAGTTCCTTGTACTTCTGATTAATGCAACGTGTGTGTGTAAAACTTATGTGATAATCTCATTCAAGGAGTACTACAAGCCAAGAAGACTGCTTTTGAGCAGCTGGGACAGGAGACCGACTGGATAAGCAAGCTTGTTGGCTTCGGGGCAGATGGGGCGGCGGTGAATATGGGACATCGTGGCGGTGTCATTGCCGTGCTCAAAGAAGAGGTCGGAGAGCATGTCATTCCATGGCACTGCATGCCTCACAGGTAAATTTGATGCTGTTTAGAAATACACTGAATGTGATCTAATCAAGAATTGGTATAATTTCATGACTGTTAAGTCAGCCTCAACAGAACAGTAATGGGTTTCCCCCCTATTTAGGCCTACTAATGGTCAATTGTATTATAGAAACATTTAGACTGTGACCACAGTCCACACCACTTAATTATATATTTTTTTAATCAAACCTACTTTTACACGGTTTCATTCATTTAGATTGGAATTGGCCATGCTGACTCTCCAAAGAAAGGAGCCAACCGTAGCCAAGCTGTACGACCTCCTCCACCTGCTGTGGAAAACGTAACGCTTCAGCCCGAAATCCCAGAGGGAGCTGCAGGCAGTGGGCATCATGCTGGGAGTCCACCACATCAGCAACCCTTCCAGCGTCAAAGGCACACGCTGGATTCATGTTGAGTGTGCATTGCATGCACTGCTCAAACCATCTGGACAAGATGAACAGGTGAACTTTAAACTGTTGATTGTGAACAGTGAATCTAGGAACTGAAATAAGGAATTGATTGATTAGAACTAATCAAGACACATTAAGGACGACAATAACAAGAATCCCAATGTACCTGTACTCATACTGGTTACAAAATAAACTTTCTATTCTATTCATATTCAGGACAGCGGCCAATATGCTGCAACCCTGCAGCACATGAGCCACCTGTCTGCATCCTCTCCCTCTGCGGAAGTGAAAGGAAGGGCCAAGAAGGTAATACATTTCAAAAGAAATGCTTGCTTCAGGTTGCTCAATCTTTTCTTAACCAGGTTGTTTGTCGAAATAATGTAATTTACTGCAATCTCTGATATTTTTTTTTAGATCAAGTGTGAGATGGAACGTGCAGAGTTCTGCGCCTTCAGCCACTTTATGGCTGACGTTTTTGCAGAACTAGGGAGCATTAGCCAGATCCTTCAGGCAAATGACTTGATCCTACCCAAGGCTTCTGCTGAGCTACAGAGAACAGTGTCTGAACTGGAAGGCATGAAGTTGAGGCCTAAGCCAGGAGGGATGTTGGAGAAGTTTCTGAGCAGTCAGCCTGAGGGAGAGACTGTTATGTTTCAGGTGTGATACAGTAGCAAATAAGAGAAAATGTTTAGAAAATAAATTTGTCAGTTCAGTTAGTCAGTTTTGGTGTTTTTCAGGGCATGGAGGTGAAAGGGAAAGTTCCCTTGACTGATGGTGTTTTCAGCAATCCGCATGTGGCAGCAGCTGTTGACATTACAGTAGAAGAGATGAGATCACGCTTCAGCTGCTTGATGAGTCAGTCAGGGGAAGGTGTACTCGACTGCTTCAGAATATTCAACCATGACGCATTGCCAGAGAGTCAAGCTGCACTACTGGACTATGGCAGGGCAGAGGTTGAGTCTCTTCTCCAACATTTTGGAGAACTTCTCAGAAAGTGAGCAGATTGCAAATTGTCATTTTGGTATGGATTCAAGCAAGGCCGTAACCATGGAGTCAACATTGGGGGGGACATTTAAAAAAAAAAATCAGCTAGGCTATATATTGGGGGACATTTTGAGCATATCTGAATATTGGGGGATGTGTCCCCCCCAATATATATGGTCGTTTCGGCCTTGGATTCAAGTATAGAAGTATGACCAAGATTAGATGCTAATGTGTTTTAAGTCATACCTTGGGCTGTGGCAGACACTTCTCACCAAGGAGCCATATCGTTCAGACTTTGAGGTATGTCGGGAATATCTAATGTTCTTCAGAATGTGCAGTCATGTATTCTGTAGAATAAATAAATTGAGTTTTACTCATACTTTTATTTCAGAATTTCCTGCACTTGGCTGAAATACTGCTTGTGATGCCAATCTCCTCCGCTCAGTGTGAACGGGGATTTTCAGCACAAAATCGGATCAAGAACACTACCCGCAGCAGCCTCCATGTCTCCACTACTAAAGACCTGATCCGGATCAGCACAGAAGGCTGCCCATTGGAGGAGTTCAATCCTAGCCATGTAGCAGCAAAATGGTTGTCATCCTCTAAGAGGGCCAGGAGGCCAAAAGGGAAAATGTGGCCGGCAGACATGCCAAATCTGTGACTGTGACAAGAATGTGATGATGGGAAGTGCTATTTGATACATTTAAACTGAGATGTTCCCTGTAATTTAATGTGGCAAATAAAGAAAAATGTTTGTCTGAAAACATTTCTTGTTACGGTTTGTATTTTGTGTACCCTTAATGCTACATTCATGTATTTTGCCAGTAATATACCCGTTTAAGTCATGAACTGCACTACTAGTTGTTTTTAGAGATTTTAGAGACATTTTATACTTGTGCTACAAGTTTTTGGCCTGTGCTACAAACCTATCAAACTCTGTAGCACCAGTGTTACGGGCAAAAAAAGTTAACGTACAGCCCTGCCTTCATGGGTCGAGTCCTTTGCTTCGCTCCTATCTAACAACTAAGATAGTTGTTAGATAGGAGTTATCTGAAGTGACAAAAAAGAACGCGACCACTGTAGTGACATTAATATTGTAAACATTCCAGCTCAAATTCACAAAAGCAGAACAGGGCGTTTGGGAGTCATGTCGGGGGCAGCGAGTGCAGGGGGTCCCATGCAGTGACTTCACACTAGGCTATATAATCTTTCATATTTACACTTTGTCATTTGACACTGTCCAGTTCAGATCCTTTTGTTTCAAATGCCTGGGTTTAGCACGAGCATCGTAATGCATCGAAGCGATTCCTATATCTTTCTAAAAAATCTATTTATGTGAGGAATGGAAATGTTGTAGCCTACTATGAAAATATATATTGTAATTGCATGGATGAAAATAACAATACTATACTTTCTCCTTTCAAAGAAAACGTTTATTTCAGTTCTCGTAACACAACCCTAACTCGTAGAATCACGCAAACCTGATAATAAGGCCGTGCCATGCCGCACTGTACCTTCCGTTGGACACACATATATGGGGCCTCCATCACCCCCTATTCTCACCCTTTTCTATCCTTATTAATCTAAACAATCAGACCTACCTGTAATATATATTTTCACCAGTGAAAAAACGTTAACGTATAATCCTGCTATACCATGCTATCAAGTGATGTTTTTTCATATAGCAGTTTAATGCATATGATGCAATATACTTCATTTGTCCCTGTGCAGAAACTGGTCTTCTCTCAGTAGCTGTTTCACAGTGATTACACACATAACAAAAATATAAAAATAGTGCCTCAAAAAAGCAGCATCAACAAAATAACAGTTTCTGTACAACAACACAGTAGCTACACATTCTCATCAACACAATACATCTACACATGTATCAAGTGATACTTTTTTTCATATGGCAGCTTAATGTATCAAGTGATACGTTTTTTCATATGGCACTTAACCAAAAAGCAAAAAGCAAAAAATAATTCCTTTGCATTGCTGATGTTTGCTCTGAATTAGCACAAACCGTAACTGTCGCTTTAAGTCGGTGGAAACAAGAATGGTACAGAACCGGAACTAGCACTAGTTCCTGTTTGTTCTGGTTCTTGTTTTTTAGTGTGCAGTGGAAAAGGGCCTTTAGATTCAGGCGCAGAGAAAAAGGGCGTTACCTTTGGGAGTTTGGCAGTAAATTTATGCCCCACTGGGGTGGCTTAGTTTCATTGGGTTTTATTGTATGTTACCAAATTTTCTCTGTGCTGTGTGTTGTTTAGTGTCTAAACTTTAGACTTCCTGACTTGCTTCACTCGCAGCTGCACAGTGGCGATGGAATAGTCCACTGTAATCTGGAGTGAGGAGGGGGCCCCCACATTGACACTGATAATATAAGCGCTCTCAGGGCATTTTTCTGTATGATTTTTTGGAGGCTATAAGTTAGAATGAAAACGTCACTTTATACATCAGAAAATGCTTTTGCCCAGGTGCGACAAAGAGATATAAAGTATATTAAAAAGGTACATGTTTTTTTTACCAGGGTTGATTACAAATCTCAAATTTCATTTGGTTAAAGACCTGCAAGTTAAAATTATATTCTCTAGTGGGTGATATGAAATGTATTCACGTATTTCCCTATTAAAATTTCGGAGATCAGCACTGAACTCTGATAGGAACCGGGTGTTATGGCCAGAAGAGACCAAAATCTAGCCAATGTTTGGCCATGCACACTAGCAGTGGGTTTTTTGCATTGTAAAAAGGACACTTATGTTGTTTTTTTGCATCTACTGGTCCTGGGGCTCTTGTTAGGTTTAATGGGATCACAAACTCCAGCAATTACCAAGGCATTTTGGCCCAGAAATGTCCCCCCTACCAGGAAGATGAAACTTAACCGAAAATTGCTCTTTCAGCAAGACAATTATCCCAAGCATATCACAAAATCTAAAAATAAATGGTTAACTGACCACAAAATGACTGTTTTGCAATGGTCATCTCGGTCTCCAGACTTGAGCCCAGTCAAAAATGTGTGGCTTGAATTGAAGAGGGCAGTACACAAGTGTAACAGTGTCTCGATGAACACTGCTACTAGAATGCTAGTACTCAATTAGTTAATGGACCAGACAAGCAGAAGATAACAGATTTGTCAAGAGAGAGAGAGATGGTCAAGCACAACAAGAATGAACTCACAGAGACATAAGCTATGGTTTAGAGGTAAGAGAATGGTTTGTGTATTTAACAAAAAAAAGTTTTGTTTCTCTTTTACCATTTATTTATATTTTAGAAAAGTAGAAAAACGGTGCACACAACAACAACAGACATGTAAGAATGTAAAATGATTCAATGAGAAGTTTACTGATTTCCAAATGACAATAATCAATACCCTTTTCTTTGTTTACAAGACAATCCAAGACTTCACTTCAATTACTAGGTAAGTATGACCTTACTATTTATTTACCGATATAGTTGGTTACTTTTAGAATCAGGAATCAACAGAGATGTAATATTGGTTACTATATTTATTATTATTACTATTCACGGTTAGATTTTATTCAAGGTTAATATCAGAGAGGATTAACTGCTATGGTATTCATTAAATGTTTAAAGATAGGGCAGCGGATGGCATGCCACACTTTGGTGTGGTGTGTGCTGCTTGTCAGGGATGCGGTTCGAAACCCGCGTCTCTATCAGACCGGCTCTGGTCGTCAGCCCCGATCAGAGACAGCATTTGGCTGTCCGCCTCCGGGGGAAGGGGAAGGGTGAGCCAGCACGAGTCCGTCGAGGAAAATAATTTCAGTCTCGAAAGAGGCGGGAACAATCGGCCAGGAATGCGGGTGGCGGACTTGTGGGGGTGGGGAATTGAAATAAAATAGAGGGTATAATTGGCAACCAAATTGGGAGAACTCAACAAAACTACAAAATAAGCTCCAACAAAAACTTGGCCTTGCATAAACAAAGCCAAAAGACTAAATAACATCCCATTTCAAATAACTGCATTATTTACATATATGTATGACATTCTTAATTGTGGTGGTCATTTAAGTTGCACTATGCATTTAAAATATACAATGCACCATGCTTGTTGTAACCTTCTTGATTTTTTCAATAAAAGATGTTGCAATCCATGTCAATGATCATGTCTCTTTCTATACTTTTACGGCTTGTATACACTGTTTAAACCAACTTGAGTCAAATGCTTATCTTAGCTAAACCGGAGGTATCATTAGCTTGAGTCAGCTAACTTAGCTGCATATTAACAAGGGATAGTCCACATCATTAGCTGAAGCTAGGTAATTTAGCTTCACATTGCTATCGTCATGCTAGCTACTGGCTAACGTGATCATCATTGAGACAGTATGGGAAGGCAACCGCAACCCGCAGCTACCATCATCACTCCAATCTGCTATGATATCAGGTAGCAGAGAGGCAGACAGAAGATTTGCCGCCAAAACCACCTGCAGTCTTGATGACGAAAACGCTAGCACACCTCCGACACCCGAAACACAACAGATCAAAGAGCAACTCCAACAACCGCGAGCCACAAAGCTAGTTAGGCTAACCAGTTTTAGGAAGACATGTCTCATCTCAATTACCAACAACAGTATGTTAAATACACCATTCAAGGACCTATTATTAAAATGAAAGTACTAACTCACCAAGGGAAGTTTTCGAATGTACAGCAGTTCGAAGGGAAACATTGGAAGGGTGATTTGATCGCTGAGAACACTTGCCATTTTTCCCCAGGAGCAAACGGAGGAAAGTTGCCAATACGTCAATAGCTCTTTTAACAAATATTATTCAGTACAATTCTGTGTATAGCCATCACTACTCGTTTTACCCTCCAATAGTAGTATGAAAATGTTCACTCTCTATGTTTATGTCAAATTCCTGAGAAAACGAATTCACTATCTTTCTGTTAAACTCCAGAGAAAACTCACGTCTGTACTTGAACTTGGCTTCACACAAAATGGACGATACGTCTTCTCTCTCACTTAACTCAAGGCAACGTAAGGGTGGTCCTACTTTCTAATTGGCCAACTCTCAACGAGATTGTATTTCTCATTGGCTTATTACTGTCTGATAAAATCCACGAATCACCTCTTCCAAGTTTCTCACATGCAATACTATTTTGGTTATACATGTCACATTTAAGTCAACATTCATGTCCTGGTTTCTCTTTATTGATTTAAATGAACTATTTAAATTATTGTTGTTTTATTCTCTTCAGTGTCTAACATTTAGTACTTATTCATTTCTTTTAAGGATCATTCTATTTATTCAACTCATTTTAAAACACTGGAATTGCATTATTAATAGGCTATATTTGTCTGGGATACATAAGCACAGACCGAAGAATCTGAAGGATCGTGAAAGACTCTGTATGGAGGAATGGGCAAAGATCCCCCCAATATATTCACCAATCTCATAAAGCATTATAGAACATGGCAGTTTAATGCAGACTTATATTATTATAATAATTAAATAATTATTAGTGGCACCAATAATTGTGACACATACATTTTGGAAGAAATATACTACGTGTTAAAGAAAATATTTTATTCTGAAAATTTTACAATTTTTTGAGTATACAATATAGCTCATAAATTGTAATGGTTATTCTACACAGCAATTCTTGCTCATTTTCATCAAGGGTGCCAATAATTCTGGACCTGACTGTACATGACCAACACTGGCCATGGTAATATTGGAGAGTTGCTTGCATATATTACACTTATGCTTCCATGCACTCATTCAAGGCCGAAACGACCATATATATTGGGGGGGACACATCCCCCCCAATATTCAGATATGCTCAAAATGTCCCCCCCAATATATAGCCTAGCTGATATAAAAAATATAAATAAATTGATTTGGTCCCCCCCAATGTTGACTCCATGGTTACGGCCTTGCACTCATTCATTCACTAAGTCTCATTTAGAGAATGGGTACTAGATCCCGTAAGCAGAAAATATATTCCTCATTTGAATTCACAGATTCAGTAAATATATAATAGGTTTAGTTAGAATAAGATATGTGAGATCATATATGATGCCCACCATCAGAGTTAGGACGTTATACCGATTTAAGAAAATGTTCATTCTTGGCTTTTCTGAACTTGTATATGCTTTATGCATGTTTGCATGTTTTTTTTAAAGATTGTAGCATGTAACTTGTATATAGGGTAGTAAAGGGGTGAGAAATTAGAATTTTGGAAACTTTCAAAGTTTTTCTTTCTTTAAATATTGTTTTATCTACTCTCTCCCCAAATTTGCAATGTCTTCATCACATTTGCATGCCGGATGGGCAGTAAGCACAAGGTCTTCGGTGAATTTTGGAAGAGTGCAGAAAAGCATTGTGTCAACAGCCGTTCTGCTTCTTTTCATTGTGCAGTCCACCAGCCAAGCTGCACCATGGCAGAGGAGTACACTACACAGGGTATCTGCAGGTTTAGTCAGATTTAAGGCTTTTTAATACTTTTTGAATACCAATTCCACGATAACAAAATGGCAAAAATCTCGTAACGTAATTAGTTTAACTTTAGGGACAAATTTGTCCAAAGATGTTTATTAAAACATAAAGGGATAACTGGATTGGATGAAACAAAGGGGTGACACAAACATAAATAGCAAAAATAGAAAATAATAAATAAAAACATCCAAATACATTCAGTGTCATCCAGGGCAGGAATTTCACCAGTGTCTGGCCTGCTGCCCCTGCAAAAAAAATAAGCATAATGTGACCCCACTGGCTGTGGTCTCTTCCCTGCTTCTACTCTTTATTGTAACAATGAAACAGCAGCCTATTGCGATTCTGATTTTTTTTTGCCTTATGGACCACTGCATAGGGACCACTGATGGGCCTAGCATTGAGACTACCATATGTGTAAGAGTCATTTGGGGGGCATGTGTCTCAGTTCTGTGGCCCTCTTCTCCAATTCTGCTTCAACCTTTTTGAGTTCTACCATCTTTTCTCTGTGGCGCTTCCTCAGGGTGTTCGATTTTGTGATAAGCTGAGCCATTAAGGTCCCAGCCTTCCCTTCTGCCTTTTCAGCCAGTTGGTCTGCATCCTGGCTGAGGCTGTTTGTGACAGCTATGAGGGTTGCTTTGCTCTTTTTCAGCTCTTCCATTTCCTCTTCTGCTGCTTTTCTTTTTTGGCCCTGTACGTCAGACATCTTCTTCCTCTTCTCCTGCTCTAAGTGCATTCGGTACCTTGACCTTTCTGATGCAGCAGATGCCAGCGTCTCCTTGGACAAAGGCACCTTGAGGACCCCCCCACAGACTGTGACGTAGTCGCAAATGGGGCGCTGTGCAATGACTGTATCCTCCTGCACATTAATTTAATATCTATTTACGATAATTAGATGGAAAAAACTTGGTTTTGAAGTACTGCTCAGTTAGATGACAATGCTTGTGGGGCTCTGATAGGGGGACAGTAAAAAAAAGTGAGTGAGAGTATTGTGTGAGAATGAGTGAGTGTGGTGTGAGAGTAAGTGAGGTGTGTGTGTGTGTGTGTGTGTGTGTGTGTGTGTGAGAGAGAGAGAGAGAGAGAGAGAGAGAGAGAGAGAGAGAGAGAGAGAGAGAGAGAGAGACACACACACAGAACTGCTCTATTCTCTCCTACCAGCAGAAACACCTCCTGACAACTGCTGGTCTTGCAGAAACCTCTGCACCAGACTAGACATCCTTGCCTGGCACCAGTCTGGGTCTGTATACATGGTCTTGGGGTCCAAACAGGCAACCTGTCTCACTGTGGCATACGTCAGTGGTGATTTCTCCTGCACTTTCTGTATGATCTTCGACATCCCTTTTTTTCGCTGGAGTTCCTGACAGAGGGGTAATGGGACGTAAAAAGTGCTGAATGACCTGACACCATGTGCTGTCTCCATCCTGCTAATAAGAAAATGATATACCTTGAGCACGGATTCTGCACCCAGGCCTATTTTCACCTCTGTTGGGTGGACCCAATTCTTCTTGTCACTGACATCCAGTTTCACCAGCTGCAGCGGACTGATGTCATGGAGGAGCTCCCTCTTGATGAAATGTCTCAGCATACTCTGTCAACAGAACATTTTAAAATGCAATCCCAATCACATTAACAATCATATCATAAATATATATATTTTTAAGTACAATCAAGGATATCAAGAGTTCAAATAAAATTGCATATAAAATGTTACAGTACTAGGCTATCATTACCTTCATCAACTCATCCGTTTGATATCTAGTCAAGAAAGGACTGAAGGTCCTGGTGACAGCCATGTAAAACTGTAGTTTTGCCATGATGAGGGGGTCTTTTGCAGATGCTTCAAGGGTGTCAAAGGATGCTGTTCCAGGATTTGGCAGCTTCTTGGTTCTGACCGCATCCAGGTAGATGGTTAGTGATGGCCACACCGCCACAGCCCTCTCCGCTACTGGCAGGTTTTCAATCCAGCGGTGGCCACAGAAGGGCAGTGGAAACGTTGTGGATTTGGTCAGCGCAATGAAGTCTTCCCTCCTTGCTGGAAACTTAAAAGTTCACGTTTGGGCCGCCCATTGAGACTGACAGGAGCTTTCGCATGTCCTTGCACTGCACATTCCTGAAGATTAAATGAGAATAATACATGAAGCGTAAAACATCTTAATAATACACTGATTCTTGAGACAAAAACATGTCCCACTAACAAAAGTGCTAATTCTGTTGAAAATAGATTTTAAATTAATATGATTATAACCTGTTCTTCCAACACAGCTGATTTTTCATGTCCAAAATGGTTATTTTATATATTTAATGCTAAAGATAAAAGTTGCATATGTAAGAGTTTTTAAAGGAATACATGTGAGTTAGTATAAAAAATGAATGAAGTGAATATTCATTTAACAGCACATATGTACCTAAATCTGTACAAATATAATAAATATAAATCTGTATTAGACAAAATAATTAGGAATAACTTGCTTTTTATTGTGTCTGAAGGTGTTGACAAAAACGAAGTAATGACAGGAAAAACACATTTTATGAAAAAATTATAAAATCAGGTTGGACCAAAATATTGCTTGATTGCTAAGACCTTGTTCTATAAACATATCCATTTAGATTTCTTGATATTTAAAATGCAATTATTTCAAAATTAAACCCTGTTTTAGGCAAATTCTCAAGAATAAGTGAATAATGATCAACAAGACAATATTTATAGCACTTTATGTACTCTGTCTTTTTACAAGCTTATAGTGCTCCAATATTTTAGCTAACGTTAGATAATTTCTCACTACTTACTTTGAAATGGTGCAGTAGATCTCGAACTGTTCCGTGCCCCATGAACTGCGAACCCAGGTATCTGGACCGAACTTGATCTTTGTCCCAGTAGCGCACATGAAGGTCCAGTTGTTTTGTTTTCGTGGTTTGGTTGAGGCTCTCATCGAACATCAACACAAACACGGATGTGTCCTTGTTTACATCCGCGATTAGATTATTTCGGAGATAAGGGGCCAATCCAAACCTTGCTATGTAGGCCTTTTTGTCTTTGCCGCATGTGAATGTCTTAGCAATTTCCGAGTCAGCGAACATAGCACGGAATACCTCTCCTACCCCGTCATTGACATTGTAGGACTGGTGCTTCGTGACAGTGTTCAGAACACACAGTACCTCAGCTTCAAGCGTCGGCGTGGAGCCGAATGTTGTCCGGACTTCTGTTGGTGTGAGGAAGATAATATCACCTCCACAGACAAAAATGAAACTGTCAGTGATGGACCAGGGCCGAGTAGACAACCTGAGGCCCAGGGGTCAGCCACAGGAGTGCTTATGACCCTTTATGAAACAATGGAAAAAGCGGGATGTAATAACCCAGCTTGTAGACGGTGGACTGTGTATGGTCAGAATGTATGCAAAGAATGTGATCTGTATTAAGCCAATACAGAGAACCCAGGACAGAAAACATTTGCAGTTTCAGAGCTGATACATCCTTATTATAGATCAAATGCTTTATGAGCTCTAAACTATTATTTAGCCAAGAACAACTGTAAACTATCATTTAGCCAAGAACAACTGTAAACTATTATTTAGCCAAGAATAAATGTCAAAACATAGTAGAAGTTTAGCAAGGAAGTGACCACAGCTGGGTTCTGCATTCTGAGCCAGACTCAAGATGAATGGGTCCCTTGCTCAAGCCTGGGTTCATCCAAGGTTTCTGCAACAACGCCAAACGGATGTTTCCCCCCCCCCAACCAGGGGGAGGGGTTTTCGTCCTGGAAGCAGTTTTTTCTTGCCGCAGTAAGCCGAGCCAAGGCAAGCCAATCGGCAAGCTAAGCAAGGCAGGGCCAAAGAATGACTAGAACCAGCTGTGGGTGCTCAAAATAGTACAGTATAGCCCGGTAGGATAGGAGCCACTTAAATGTTGACACGGGTGTATGACATATTAAGCACTTCTACCATTGTGTTGTTAGAATTCACTGTTAAAGTTGAAACTAGGTAGAGAATGTAATTTACTCACACAAATATACTGGAAAGTAATGTTGTATAAACTCACAATCACTTACACACATACACTGAAAGGTGATGTGTGTAATTATATGCAGTCACAAGATGTTTGTGTAATTATATGCGTTCACAAGATGTTTGTATAAATATACGCGGTTACAAGATGTTTGTAGAATTGTACGCGGTCACAGGATGTATTACAGAATGTATTGAGTTATTTTGTGTCACTGTTTCTAGTGTAGCAGAGATACCATTGCTTAATAGTAAGATAGAATTCCATATAAGGTGCTTGGATAAATCATTATTTTTAGCTTGGCAGAACCACCATTAGAAAAGTGATGAGTAAAGCACTTGGTAAAATGCCAATATGGTGTAAAAGTCAGCTGAGAAGGGACCACCCCCAGGCGAGGGATGGAGAGATGGAAATAGCCATTTATGGATAAAACCACCATTATTTTCGAGTGATTAATGTTACGCATAACTAAAAGACGAATTAAAATGGCCAGAAAAGTAAAACAATAAGGTAAGCCAATGAGGTAGCCGAATGAAGTGACCAATCATGTAACTATTAAGCTGAGTATATACACTTTTGTGAAACAAAGGAATATTGGAGCTGCTTGCAAGCTGCTCTCGGCTTTGTGATTTAATCTGAAATAAAGTCTAAACTTTGAAAATCTTTTGCCTGAAACCTCTTCTCTACTTTTCTGAAAATTGAGCAAAACGGGACTTAGAAAATAATTTGATTTCTGAATAATTGAACAAAAAGGACTTGAACAAAAAATATTTTGAAAAGATTAACAGAAAGGACTTAGAAAATACTTTGAAAAGATTCTGAAAACCGAGAAAGACTCAAATTTTCCACAACAGGTGCAGATGTTGTTGGTGTTGCAGGTAGTCCTACCTGAGATGGCGCAGCTAAAGTGGAGGCAGGGGCCGGACAGAAATGTGAAATACTAGTAGTTTGCAGGCGGGTTTTATCAACCGATTTATGCTTAGCGCTCTGCATGTGCGACTTGATGGCTTTCACTCCCATCATCCCAAGTTTAAAATCCTTTTTGCAGAGTTTGCAGCGGGCCTCATGATCGTCTTTGACTGGGACCAACCATGGCGCAAACCCTGGGTTATCGAGCCAGTTCTCATTAAATTTGCACTTTCCCATAACGAGTGCAAATGCCTGGGGCAGTTCAACTAACGTTAGCATTATCAATTGCTAATGTTAGCTATTTTTTAGTTAGCTAGATGTTAAGTTAGCTAACTTAGCTTGTTGAACTTGAATATTGTGCTCTCGAGAGTCGGCTCCATTGCTGAAATAGTTCCCCGCAAACATAAGGACCTCTGATGGTTCCGCTCATTCCGGTCTGCGTGATGCTACAAAACGGAAAATAAAAATCTCTGACTTTATCTCCCGTTACCCGTTTTTCCCTAGATTGCGCAATGAAACATAAGATGACAAATCCAAATTTGTATCTTTCCTGTCTATGGCATTTTTAAGACATCTGAGAGATGGATTTAAGACATTTTCAGACCAATTAAGGCCTTTATTGTTGATAAACAAATGTAATACTTTTTAAGGATCCGCATACACACTGCTTCAGGTGAGGCGGGGCATAGCCTATGCCGCATA
Organism: Aldrovandia affinis; assembly: GCA_029706075.1. Classification (NCBI taxonomy): domain Eukaryota; kingdom Metazoa; phylum Chordata; class Actinopteri; order Notacanthiformes; family Halosauridae; genus Aldrovandia; species Aldrovandia affinis. The sequence continues at coordinate 100,936 of JAINUG010000552.1, forward strand.
GGCCAATTACACACCACCCTGGCTACAATTGACCCTTCGCTAAGCCATGCCCCTGAAAAGCAGACTGGCCAATCACAGCGCAGCATAGGATCAGGCTCCGACAGAGGTCCGACAGTTCATGGCGGCACTCCGTTGACTCCGACGGAAAAGTTTCAGATTTTCTTCATTTTCGAGCTGGTTTTGTGGACTTTTAGCTAGTTATGGTTAAACGTTGTGCCTGGGGCACTTGTAACAGTGACACTCGTTACCCGGAGAGGTTGGAAGGAGATATATGTTTTTTTCCCTTTCCAAAACCTAAATCAAACCCTGAAAAGTGTAGGCTGTGGATAAAGCTATGTGGACGCCTTCATACCCAGTTGAACACCTCAAAGATCAACAAGCACAGCTTTGTCTGCTCCAAGGTAAGTAATTACTCTTTATCAACCGTAAAATAATGTTATGCTGTTGTTATCAGATGTTAGCTGGTTAACCTAAATTATCGTAAGGTACGCTACTAACATTGGTTCGTCTTGGCCTTTGCCACCACAACAGCTGTTACGGGCTGTGGTATTATTTTTACACCCCTTGACTTATGCCACTGTTGTGGCAAGCTTGTGGAGGACTGGGCTGACACACTGCTGATGTTTTGCTTTACAGAGGTCCAAGGTATGGATAAGTCCGATGAGATGGGCGCAGAAACCTGTGGAGCTAACCAGAGTAATGTCGTTACAGCACAATATAGGCTACTAATGTTACGTTAGTTAGCTAATGCTAGCTAAATTACTACTGAATGTAACGTTATATAGGCCTACTGCTTTTGCTTTTTAATGATTGTAATAGTGAATAGAGACCTACCCAGCTTTACAGGAACAGTGTTGCTCCTTAATGTCGTTGTCCTCTGTCTCAATCGTCAAGTGATGCGGTGGTTCACTTTTACTCTATGATCTGTAGGCTTTAGCTTCTATCTTTATTTTTTTAACATTGATTTCTGTCTGCTTCTGTCTGAAATCGCTTTTTCGTTTTTCCAAAAATTTGACAATATTTCTCCAGGGAGTGCAGTTAGCGACAGTGGGAGCGCCATGCTGGCTCCGAAAGCTTGACGGGCTTAGCAACAGTAACTAAGGGGGGCGGGTTTTAGCGAAGGGTCAATTGGCACTGGCACAGCCAATACCAAGCTGCATGATGCATCGATACACTGAGAACCCGGCCGAGTCACCCAACAGCAGTAGGGAGGTTTTTTGTAAATTATAATTTCCAATGAAGGGCTTTTTACAGGAAGAGGTAAAAGTATGAGCAGAAAGGACATTCTCTGCATTCACTTCTAGATTCATGTAGTAGTAATGCCTACTGTTTTTTAGTTTATTTAAAAAATAATGCTAGCACACTTAACCTCTTATTCCTTTGTAAATGTAGAGTTAGTAAAACTGCAAGCAAATGCTTATCACAGATATTTGGCCTCTATTTTATTGAGAAGATTCAGTCTTACAGAATCTTACTGATTCCCCCTCTACAACATCTGGAGGATCAGACAGTTCCTCACCCAAAAGGCCACACAACTCCTGGTCCAGGCCCTGGTGATCTCACATCTGGACTACTGCAATTCCCTGCTGGCAGGCTTACTGGCCTTTGCCATCAAGCCACTGCAACTAGTCCAGAATGCTGCTGCATATCTAGTGTTCAACCAACCCAAGTTCACGCATGCCTCTGCCTCCTCTGGCAAACTGACTGTCCCATCCTTCCGGGCCCCAGGCATCCGCTCCTTGTGGTCTTGCCTCTTCGCTGTCACTGGCCATCTTCCGCAAGAGACTCAAAACCCACCTCTTCAGACTCCACTACCATTGACTCTGTCCATTTAATTAAGTGTCATCACCGCTTACCTTACTCTACTAACCTTTTCTTTAGCTGTGTTAAGGGTACAGTAGCAGCTACCAACAATGATGTCTATTACTGTACTATCACATTGATCTCTTAGGTGAACAATGATTGATCTTACCATGTATTAATGCACATATTGTAAGTCACTCTGTATAAGAGCGTCTGCTAAATGCCTAAATGTAAATATAAATATATTGTCTTTTCTAATATATAGGCCTGGTGAATTTTCAAAATAAGAGCTTTATTATTCAGCAGTAGTGCTGAGGATTGCAATGTATGACTGAAAATGCCAAATGTTCCATATTATATTAAGTGAAATGTGTGAATAATTTTGAATAAAAGCACAAAAACATTTTTAATCAACAGTTCGAAAAAGCTTATGAAAATTAATCACAGATCAACAGAGTCAAAAACACATGACCCTGCACTGTAGTTTTAAATGTTTAGTATCAGTTATAAAATTCTACCATAAAAAAATATAAATGTACCACAATGCAATAATAGCCTAAGTATGCAAAAGCATTCTTTTTTTTTTTTTTTATGCCTAGTGTGCCACCTGATGCGACACTGATTCTGAGAATGCTGATAAAAGTGTGCTTTGGATGCTTTGGATAAAAGCGTCTGCTAAATGGCACATGATCAAAATCAACTGTGCAGTTTTTCCTCAAACTTTTAAGTGGAAAATATAACAAAAAACATTGCAACTGCAAAACTGAATTTTAAAGCATGAACTGGCTCGGGGGCAGGTTAGGTGTACAAAAGTGACTGAGAAAGCACTGGCCATTTTATAACCAATGGTGGTTCCATCAAATCCATGATGAAATCCAGCACAATCCATATAGTGTATATGTACGGTTTTACCTAAAAGAGCACAATAAATCCAGCTGCGTGGGGTAGAAACATAACAGTGCGGGATGGGGTTCTATTAGAGAGGGGTAGGCCCAAGCTGTATTGGGTAGAACACAGTTGTCTGGGTAGGCAACGTGGAGTGTGAGAGCAGGGAAGCAGCATATGGCAGGAGGACAGCCATTTGTTTGCAGGAATGCGGGGTGCAAGGGTAGAAGCATGAGATAAAGACACAGCAGCAGTGTGGGGCATTGGGCAGTACTGCAGAATGAGCTATTAACAGTAAACGCAGTTGTATTCGGTGGTAGACTTTGAGTCATTTTAAACTGCTTGTGCAATGGTATGTTCTTGTTGTCAGTAAGCCTAAAGGCTAATTTACATCAAAGATTCACAACGAGACGAGATCGTTTTAGAGAAAAGTTGCAGTAGTGACAATTACCCCGTCTCTGGTCGTCACAAGTCGGCTGATGGCGTCTCTTGCAATTCATCATGTTAAGTTGCAAGTGTTGAGTTTTAGAACGTAGCGTATGTCAGGGCCATTGTTACGTTTCTCCAACCAATCAGCGAGTAGTATAGTGCACACAAATATATGGTGGAGTTTTGGACTGAAGTGAGAGAAGATTGTCTGATTCACATTTTTGAAGAAGAAGGCATTTGTAATCAGTGTTGTTTATGAACCTCAGTTCACAGTGCGGAAAAAGTATTTTTCACATAAATAGGTTGATCTGAAAGAAATCAGTACAGCCTTGGATAGCTCTGGGTATATGGCTTTTTAAAATTAATTTCAGGGTGAAGCAATTCATGAACAATCATGATTCATATCAATCTCGATATCTGGTGTGTCCTTGTATTTAGGGATTAACCACCGTTCTATTTTACAGATTAACATTAGCTAGCTTGCAAAAAGAAATTATGCACATACAAAGAAATTTGTAGGGCAGTACGTGTTGCGCTGCAAATGTACAGTAACTGACATGTCGTAAATACATTTACTACAGGTCAGACGAGGCTACTGGGAAAATGTTTGTTAACGTTAGTACATTTAGGTGCTACTCATATTGACAAGTTACTTTTTTCATTCAGAAAATCCATCTATCCCTCTTATGCTGATAAACCACGTGAGCATGAAACAGTAAGGACATGCGTTTGCACTGCGCTGGAGAAAACTTGTACAAGAAATGACATTTTCACAAAACTGGGCACCAAACAGGCGGCACTCACCAATATTGGGTAAAAAGAAAGGACTGAAGGCAGGAGTCTTACAAGTAGCACATCATGTTAATTTCACACACTGTATTATAGCTCTTGCAAGCACAGCACTCAATCCAAATTTTCATAAGCATCTTGGGGGAGGGGGAGCTTGGGGGTTGCGCCTCTACTGGGAGTCATGGGCTGAAAAGTTTGAGAATCAAAATATTGTAGCTACATACTCTGACTGTTAAAAGAAATGGTAGGCTAACACATGAATTGTAGGACTATTTTTGTAATGTTATGCATAAATGCAATTATGGTTAAAAAAGATATCATTTTTTATCACATTCTTGAAATCATCTTGCAACCCCCACTTTGAGAACCACTGTTCTAGATGACGGTACTACTCTGGGAATAGACGCGGGACATTAATAAAAGATGGTATATCTACAGTCTCCAGTTAACAACGTACATTTGAAGCCCAAAGAATAAAGTGTGTTCAGAAAATTGGCTGGCAGTGTAGTGTAATGGTTAGGGAGATGGGCTTGCAACTCAGAGCTTTCAGGTTCAGGTTTCAGGTGGGGCACGGCTGTTGTACCCTTGAGCAAGGTACTTAACCTGAATTGCTTCAGTAAAATATCCAGCTGTATAAATGGATTGTATGTAAAGAACTGTAAACTGCATAAGTTGCTCTGGAGCCTCTGCTAAATGCCTAAAATGTAAATGTAAATGTAAAATAAAACTGACTTTATTTTTTATAAAAGGCTGGCTTCTGAAGTAAAAAAAATATCCAGTCACTTTTACCATTGTTTAGGTTAAAACCTAAAATACAAAACATTGCATTGAACAAAGCACATTTACAATAGAAAGATGCCTACACTTGAAATGACTACGCTACTGTCCAATCGAGACAGGCTTAGGTATATTTTTTCTAAATGTACATTTGAAAGTCTGTACTAATGCCAACCATTGCACCGTTGCCTACAATATTTGTAAATTGAGGAGGCAAATTGAACACATATATTACACTAGAAGAACGAATGTAGGATTGGGATCTTTGGATCAAAATGTGAAATCAAGCCAACACTGACAAAGATAGCTAAACTGAAGGAGAATCTGACAGTTCTAAAAAAAACTTCTAATGTGTTTTTTTGGCATTTCTTGGTGCCAAAGGCATTCTCTCCAAATGTGAAACCTTCCTTGGTATTTCAATGGTATTTTGATGTCCATAGATTGCTATTGTTTCTGCCTGGCAGACAAAGTTGTGAAAACCATGTTTACAGTCTTACCATTTCCTTCATTTGCAATACACTACTATTAATTATGAATGTTCGGCTTCAAGCCTTTTTTGGTTTAAAGGCGGCTGCAGACTTCTTCAGTATAGCCCGGCAGATATGTGAAAATTCTGGTAGAATTGTGCCTTTGATGATACAAGCATGAAATTTGGCACACAGTTAGGGCATAACCTTACAGTGAATTTTGGATATAGGGACATTCCAGATTCCTCCCAGGCCTAAAATGGCGGCCATTTTACAGAATGGCGGCTATGAATGACATATTTTGCCTACTAGTTCAGCCCTGTCATGTGTGCTGGGTGTGAAACACAATGTAGTGAGCATATTATTAATTGTTATGCACATGCTATGCAATAACTTCATATTGGGCTCAAAAAGTGCATCTACGGTGGCACATAAGGGACAAAACGAATGGTTTACCATTGCAATAGGCATGATTGGGGTAGCGGAATAATTATCTAGCTTTGCATTACTATCTGCTTGTTCCTGGAAGTAATTTTGGTTCAATACCTTTGAATTAACAACTTTGATGTAACTTGATGAACATTCCCATCATAGACTAGGCCACTATAAGGAACAATGTAAGACTATTGAAATGTTACGAAAGCGATTAAACATTTATATAATAATACATGTACATGACTGGTAACAACTTACTAACATACCTAATATATGCTATTCTCTTTTCTGTTTTCAGATGATAACCCGACTGCACTGCGCCTTCTCTCATCGACTGTAGTAGCTGCTTGGTGTTGGTTCCCAATGTATATATTGACTGAATGGTGGTGGTGCATATTGCCTGAATAACAATGGCCAATAAACATTTCAAGCTATTAGATCCCCAACGTCCTAGTACATCTGGAACAAACTTGACTTATCTGACAGATTGGAACAAGTGTGTGTTATGTCAGGAGGACACTGCTGAGGCCCTTTCCTGTCCAGCTGATTCCAAGCGAAACACAGGGTCTGGATACCAAACTCTTGCAGACTCTCTCCTCAACTTCAGTCAGATCGGCTGCCTGCCAAAATCTCTAGACCTGTCCCGCCTGGACGATGGTGAGGGTATCCAGTCAACCTTCCAGAGCCACAAGGCTAAGTGGCATGATTCATGCAGACTGAAGTATAACAAAACTGCACTGCATCGGGCAGAGAAAAGGAAAACACCTAGTGAAGAAACCGAAAGTGTCTCGAGAAAGTACACCCGTCATAGCGTACATGTAGACCACACACAGCCACTGCCTGAAAAGTGTTTATTTTGTGACAAGCCATCGGGTACTGATTCTCTGCGCAAAACCTCCACCTTCGATCTTGATAAACATGTCAGGACAGCTGCTCTGAAATTAGGAGACAAGGCACTTCTTGCTAAACTGAGTGTAGGAGACCTTATAGCACAAGATGCCCAGTATCACGTGAAGTGTCTGGTCTCCCTGTGTAACAAAGCTAGGGCCACAAAGACAACAGTGGATGAGCAAGATGATATCAATCATGGTATAGCACTTGGAGAACTGGTGTCCTACATCTATGATGCACGCATGGATGCTCTTGTGGCACCAGTGTTCAAACTGGTAGACCTGACAAGACTGTACACCGCTAGGCTGGAACAGCTTGGAACAGTCTTGACCGGGCGTGTTCACTCAACCAAACTCAAAGATCGAATCATTACATATTTTCCAGACCTGGAGGAGCACAAGTCCGGTCGAGATATTATGCTTGCTTTCAACCAGGATGTTGGATCAGCCCTGCAGAAGGCATGTGAGCACGACACTGACAGTGAAGGAGTTTGTCTTGCTAGAGCCGCGAATATAGTCCGAAGAGACATGTTGAAAATGAAGACGACCTTTAGTGGTTCATTTGAAACCCACTGCCAAGAACAGTCGGTGCCTACTTCTCTAGTAGCACTAGTTGCTATGATCTTGAATGGTCCTAACATCCAAGAGCAGTCATGCCACTCGTCTGTATCAACACCTACTCTCACAGTCTCACAACTCCTAATGTTCAACAGCTACGCACGCCGCCGAGAAAGTACCAGTACTACCGAGTCTACCAGGCACAGCCACAATCGGGAGACTCCCCTGCCTGTGTACCTGGGCACGCTGATACACACAAAGACTCGGAAACGAGACCTGGTTGATACTTTGTTCCACCTGGGCCTCTCGATCTCCTATGACAGGGTGCTGAGCATCTCCACGGACTTGGGGGACAGGATCTGCCGCTTCTTCCAGAAGGAGGGTAGAGTTTGCCCCCCTGAGCTGAAAAGTGGCCTGTTCACAACTGGGGCAGTGGATAACATTGATCATAACCCCAGTTCGACAAGTGCCCAAGACTCCTTCCACGGCACTGGCATTTTGCTTTCCCAGCACCCAAATAGCGATAGCCGTGGAGTTGAACGGGTAGTCCCAGATGACACAGCAACAAGTGCTGCACACCTGCCGCAGTCATACACCATCGTACCTCCTGTTGTTCGGGGCAAATGTGATCCACCCGTACCCAAGCTGGCGGGCCCCAACAAAAGTGACTGCCAACTGATCCCTCAAGCAATGCAGATGGAATACAGGTAACTGATAGCAAATACTAGCATTGTTGTGTTTGATCTGTGGAAAGTTGTATGTGTGCCTAAATAAACAAGTCTTGTTAACTTGTGTGGACTTGTCAGTTCTTAATTTTTGTTCATTATCTTTCATTTTGACAGGTGGCTGGAGCAGATGGAGAAGACGGTGATATCTGACACACCACTTCAGGGAGACGAGACGGTGTCATGGGCTGCATACCATGCCAGCAAGCAGTCTATTCCAGAAGAACCAGAGTGTAGTGTGGCCTTAACCTCATTGCTGCCTCTCTTCTATGACCAGGCAAAATCTGTGGCGATGATTCGTCACTCCATGGATGTCGTCAAGAGAGCAGTGGATATTCTGAATCCAGGTCAGATCCCTGTAATCACGCTTGATCAGCCACTGTACACACTCGCCAAACAGATCCAATGGAGATGGCCAGAAACACACGGAGAAGATCACTTCGTCATCGTCTTTGGTGGACTCCATATTGAGATGGCAGCATGGAAAACCCTCGGCAACCTTCTGGATAGCAGTGGGTGGACAGGCGTTCTGGTGCTTGCAGGGGTTGCTTCAACTGGTACTGCTGATTCCTTCCTGAATGCGGCCCATGTGACACGCACACGACGATCACCCCAGGTCACAGCCAGTAGTCTCTATCTTCTTCTGAAGGAAGCCTACAGCCAGTACACCAGTGGACTAGATGAGGGACAGGATCCAATGCCACTGGATGACTGGTGTGCTGAACGAGTTGATGCAAGTCCACAGTTCCAGTTCTGGTTCATCATTCTGCAGCTAGAACTGGTAGTCCTGATCTATGTGAGATCCGTCCGTGAAGAAAACTTCCTGCTGTACAATGATGCTCTGAGCAAGCTTGTACCCTGGTTCTTCGCCTTGGGACATACAAACTATGCCAGGTGGATCCCAGTTCACTTGCGTGACATGATGACACTGGTAACCAAGCATCCAAGTGTATATGCGCAGTTTCTGGCCGGAAACTTCACCGTGAAGAAGACCACACATGCATTCTCTGCCATAGCCTTAGACCAGGCACACGAGCAGAATAATGCATTGGTGAAAGGTGACGGAGGGGCTGTAGGCCTGACGGAGAATCCTGCAGCTTTACGCCGCTGGATGGTGTCCAGTCCAGAGATGGCCAGATTGATTTCTGAGTTCCAGGCCACAACAGAGAAGAGAATGAAGAAAACTGAGCTCAAGCACCATGAGCAGACTAAGCACATGCAGGTAGCCTTTGCTCGAGATGTGAGAGCACTCACTCGTGTCATGGGAGAGATGGGGAACCCATTCTGTGAAGACAGCAAAGATCTCTTGGTGCTAGACAGCAGAGACCTGGCAGACCCAGCAGTCATCAACACTCTACACCAGATCGAGAAGCTGGGACAAGAACAGTATGACACGTATGTCAATGAGAGGCTTGTTCATCAGACAAAGCCCATCACCGACCCAATAAAAAGAAACAACCTCCATATCTTCAGCCGACCTCCAGTCAGAGAGAAGTCAAGAACACAGTTCCAGGTGTTATCCCTCAAGAATGACTGCTCCCTGTTCTCCAGGTTGTTCACTGTGTCGCAGACACGCGATGGAGATCTTGATGAATTCTTCGCACATGAGAACCAGGCTTGTCCCCCTGCATTGTCACAAATGGGCAAAATCAGACTTGGAACAAAGTCTGATCTGGTTGGGTGCTTAGAAGGTCTGATCACTCCACGGGAGAATGATGCTGCTAGTCCTCCTGTTGAAGTCATGTTCCTGGATGGAGCAGCTATCGTCAACATGCTGGCACCTGGTAATGCGAAGACCTTCTCTGAGTATGCATCACTAGTATTCTTGCCGTACATCACATCTCAGCTACAGCATACGAGCAGGGTGGATATTGTCTGGGATGAATACTTCCCAGACAGTTTGAAAGCACACACCAGGAAGAGGAGGGGTAAAGGCACCAGGAGACGAGTTGAGCCATCTAGTTCCATCCCTGGAAACTGGCAGGCCTTCCTCCGCATAGACGAGAACAAGGTGGAGCTGTTTGCCTTCCTAGCAATGAGGATAGCAACCACGGAGACAGAGAAGCAAATCATCATCACAAACCACCAAGAAGTGCTTTGTACAAAGCCCCGAGATGTTGTTGGTCTTGCCCGGTGTATCCATGAGGAGGCGGATACGAGAATACTACTCCATGTCCAAGATGCAGTGAGGCAGGGCTATACCAAGGTGTCAATCCACACAGTGGACACAGATGTTGTGATCCTTGCAGTGGCAGAAGCTGGACGTTTGGACATCGATGAACTCTGAGTTGCTTTTGCCACAGGAAAGAACTTCAGGTACTTGGCAGCTCGCGAGATGGCTGTGGCACTGGGACCAAACAAGTGCCGAGGGTTGCCATTCTTCCACGCCTTCACTGGGTGTGACACCGTGTCATGCTTCAGTGGGAGGGGGAAGAAAACAGCATGGGAAACATGGAAAGCCTGTGATGAGGTCACTGATGAGGTCACCACAGCATTCTGCACATTGGCTGCCACGCCAACCATTTCAACTGTAGATGACTACATGGATTCACTGGAGCATTTTGTTGTACTGCTCTACGATCGAACCAGCAGCCAGGAACATGTCAACGAGGCTCGCAAGCATCTCTTCACCCAGCGTAGCAGATCAATAGAGGCCATCCCACCAACTCAAGAAGCCCTCAGACAACACATCAAGAGGGCTGCCTACCAAGCCGGCTTCTGTTGGGGCCTGATGATGATTTGCACACCAGAGCTCCCATCGCCAAGTGAATGGGGTTGGGTTCAGAGTGATAATGGCTAGGGGATATGTTGGACAACCCTCCTGGAGGCAACTGAGGCATGCCGGCAATTGATTACATGTGGATGCAAGAAGGGTTGCAAAGGACAGTGCAAGTGTGTTAAGGCCGCACTCCAGTGCACAGCTCTGTGCCACTGCGTAGGGGACTGCACACGATAGTTTACAGGAGGGATTACACACCTATAACATGTACACAATCATGTGGAAGATTATATCACTTGGATCTAAGACTTTTCTGTGCACTATATTCTATGTAAAGGTTAAATAGAAGCACTTCCAGGGTGTTAAAGTGACATTTCCCGTTCATTTCCATGGCGTTTCCTAAGTTTGTTTAAAAAAAGCTCAAAAAGTATTTTTTTGCGAAGAATAAGGACCAAATAAATGTTATGTGAATTTTTTCACATTTAATTGCCATCCTACAACCTGTTTAGGTAAAAAAGCATCATTGGTGTGCTTCTTCAATAAGTAAATCTAGTTATATTGACATGGATCCTGTGTCGCGTACCACCCGAAAATGGCCATTTTCAAAATGGCCGCCATTTTGGCCCTAGGAGACATTTTGAATGTCCCTATATCCAAAAATCTTCCTAGTAGAATGCTCTATCAGTGTACCAAATGTCATGCTTGTATCACCAATAGCACAATTTTCCCACATATCTGCCGTACTAGTAGCCGGTTTTCTCAGTCAGCCCATTGAAGTGCCACTCGCACTAGACACGGATTTAGTGCATAGACCCATGAGGGGATTGCTGAAAAGTTATAGGGTCTTTGCCTGTATGAATGTGGGTTTTAACTTGCATTTGCACAAGCAGGCATTAGTCCCTGTAAGTATCATCATAAATAATAGTTCACTGTGCGTACTATTAAGACTATGACACCAACGTAGCTTCTGAATGATCAAATTACCCATAAAACAATGGATATACATATCTCATATTTCAGCGACCTGCTCGGAAACTCCTCGATCACATCAGCTTCAGCTCTCTCCTGGCCCGTACCTGAGTTCTCCAACACTTCACAACAGGCTGCATTGCTGTACAGTAACGCACATTCAGGAAGACAAAGAAAGACACCTGACCGCATGAACTGTGGTAGCTAGCAAGATGGCTTGCTACGTATCAAGCTGGATGGCTAGGCCATGGTGTCACTAAGAAGACACAAGCTGATCTAAATGCGTCAGCCGTTTTAAAGATCAAACGTTAGCTACCATGGAAACGTACAATCTAATAGAACTAGTACGGTTAATCTAATGTGAGAACTGACGAATTAAAGCAGACAATCGATGTTTATCTTACTTGCTAGCTAGCTAACTGGCTAAGTGTCGTTATGGCGCTTCCGTCAACAAAGTTGACACCAGTCGTGTGTGTACATGATCATCACAATGCATCTGGCAAGATATCAAGTAACTATTACATTAACACAACACAACTACCCAGCAAACGGATAAACTAGCTAGAAATTATAGTCAAGGTTCGAAGGTTCTAATTCATTATCAAAGGTCACCGTAACATTATAATACAGATCATCGTAGCTAGTTCGGATTATGCTAGTTCATGCTAGTTACTAACATTAGCTATGTGGAATAACTAACGTTAAAGGTGGTCAGCACACAATATAAGGATAGCTAGCTGCTAGCTAACTGTGAATTACAACTCAACTAGCGTTAGATGCAGTAATCCGCGATGTCGCTGAATGAGGACCGGACCTGACAAAGCCATAACAGAAATGTGTCAACAAACACTGCGGTCGCACAATCGGTCTGCTAGCTAGCAAGTGAGTTATGTGTGGGGGTACGCATGAAAAATGCCAAATGCTCTTAGCTAGAACCTGCGGTTTAAGAGCCAAATGAGCCAAATAACGTTAGCTGACTAACTAAAAAATGCTTAATTAAAATTAATCTAATCTAATTAGCCAGCAGACCCATGACAAAACCACTATCATTAGCTATCTAGCTAACGACGTCCCGCTTCCTGGACATTACAGATTTGATAACTATTAGCTAAAATTAGCCAAATGCATTGTGATGACGAAGCTACAGTAACGTTTGCCCCAAAAATTGAGCTTTAAGATGGCAAAAGGGTGTTTTACTTCTTACCTTACATTCACTGTCTCCCACCACGGTTAATTACCAGGGCTCAGTAGTAGCCTTCGGGTTAGATGATTTCCGTAGCCAAGGGAGTGATTGTTGACCAGTTTGAATCCAGCCTTCATCCAGAACTAGGGGTTTTGCTGCAGCAAACCGGGTGCAGATATAAAGTAGATTTACAATATGGCGCTTGAAAACCTTAAGAATATCGCGAGAAAATGAAAACGTAACGAAGAGGTCCAGAGGAACCTAGATCACATGATAAGTGAGGAGCGATCGTCTGCCCCCCACCAATAGGGTATATGTCGAGCATCACGTGACCAAACCGGAAGACGTGCTGGCTCACTTCCGCCCGTCAACAAGGTCAATGTGATAATTAAATAAAACAGTAGCACGGGTTGTTAATACTGTACCTTATAATGATCCATTTTATTTTGAGAGACCTGATGAATAACATACTATTATGCCACTAGATAATCAATGATTTACAAGGAACTATAATACCGTTACCCCAATAACCTTACCTATACTCGTTTTTCAGCTGAAATGTATTAGACCGAACCAACAACACTGAACTTGAACAGCTGTTATTTTGGACTGATGCCTTTATCAAACTTCTCAAAATGGGAATGCTGGTATAAATCGTGCCTTTTAATCATGACGATTAGATAGATTAGATAGTCAAAAGGGCCATGATCGTATTGCCAGATTAGCCTTTATACCTTGAGGAGTTTGACATAGCGTTACCATCCTTGAACTGGAACTGATGGTGAACGCGAACAGATGAACCTTATGCGAACCATCGCTACTCTCAGGATGTGGGGCTTCTCGCTCTTTTGCATAGACCTGTGACAGGCTGCCCTGGTGCGAACATCGGCAGTCATCCTGTCTCTGTTTGACACTGGTGAAAAGATCTACATAGGTAACTGTTATTGAGCAACCTACCAGCTAATGCTAATGCTAGGTAATAGGCAGCAGGCACAGGTACTTAAAACATTTCGTTAGTACTAGCTAGCTAACGCTAACGATAAGTATTAGACAGCAGGCACAGGTAGGCTACTTTAAAAAAATGTTGTTAGTACTAGCTAGCTAATACTAACGATAAGTATTAGACAGCAGGCACAGGTAGGCTACTTTAAAAAAATGTTGTTAGTACTAACTAGCTAACACTAACGATAAGTATTAGACAGCAGGCACAGGTAGGCTACTTTTTAAAAATGTCGTTATACTAGCTAGCTAACACTAACAATAAGTATTAGACAGCAGGCACAGGTAGGCTACTTAAAAAAAATGTTGTTAGTACTAGCTAGCTAACGCTAGGTAATAGAGAGCAGGTACTTTAAAAAATGTTGTTAGTACACTCATAATCATGGATATAGGAGGAAGCGTATAGCTTAAACCCCTTGTCCTGTAAACATCTTGTATAGAACAACGCCATTATCTCGTCTACCGGAAATGGCCCGCCACGTTTAGCAAAACACGGAAGTCCGTTGTGCATAACCCCCATAGTATAGGGCTCTTTCAGCCTTATGTTGCGGCTCCGCGTGGTTTGGGAAAATAAATAATAATTATCCAATTGAATCGGGCGCAAAATTGGGCGCAAACTTTTTTTGGCGTAGCACCCCGGTCCGCGAAATAAATGATCTGGTCGCAGCTTTTTTTCGCACAGCACCCCGTCGACAGAAAATGCGGCTCCCAGTGTTTTCTTTTCCATGGAAACCGGGTCCAAATGGCTCTTTGAGTGTTACGGGTTGCCGACCCCTGGTATAGGGTATATGTCGAGCATCACGTGACCGCCAGTCAACAAGGTCAATGTGATAATTAAATAAAACAATAGCACGGGTTGTTAATACTGTACCTTATAATGATCAATTTTATTTTGAGAGACCTGATGAATAACATACTATTATGCCACTAGATAATCAATGATTTACAAGGAACTATAATACCGTTACCCCAATAACCTTGCCTATACTCGTTTTTCAGCTGAAATGTATTAGACCGAACCAACAACACTGAACTTGAACAGCTGTTATTTTGGACTGATGCCTTTATCAAACTTCTAAAAATGGGAATGCTGGTGTAAATCGTGCCTTTTAATCATGACGATTAGATAGATTAGATAGTCAAGAGGGTCCTGATCATATTGCCAGATTAGCCTTTATAGCTTGAGAAGTTTGACATAGCGTTACCATCCTTGAACTGGAACTGATGGTGAACGCGAACAGATCAACCTTATGCGAACCATCGCTACCCTCAGGCTGTGGGGCTTCTCGCTCTTTTGCATAGACCTGTGACAGGCTGCCCTGGTGCGAACATCCTGTCATCCTGTCTCTGTTTGACACTGGTGAAAAGATCTACATAGGTAACTGTTATTGAGCAACCGACCAGCTAACGCTAATGCTAGGTAATAGACAGCAGGCACAGGTACTTAAAACATTTCGTTAGTACTAGCTAGCTAACGCTAACGATAAGTATTAGACAGCAGGCACGATAACGATAACGATAACGATAAGTATTAGGCAGCAGGGACAGGTAGGCTACTTTTTTTAAAATTGTTCGTACTAGCTAGCTAACACCAACGCTAAGTATTAGACAGCAGGCACAGGTAGGCTACTTTAAAAAAATGTCATTAGTACTAGCTAGCTAACACTAACGCCAAGTATTAGACAGCAGGCACAGGTAGGCTACTTAAAAAAAAATGTGTTAGTACTAGCTAGCTAATGCTAATGCTAGGTAATAGACAGCAGGCACAGGTACTTAAAAAAATGTCGTTAGTACACTCATAATTATGGATATAGGAGGAAGCGTATAGCTTAAACCCCTTGTCCTGTAAACATCTTGTATAGAACAACGCCATTATCTCGTCTACCGGAAATGGCCAGCCACGTTTAGCAAAACACGGAAGTCCGTTCCGCATAACCCCCATTGTGGCGATCCGGCGGGGTCGCCTGTGAATAAATGTGTGCACGGTGCATTCTGGGGGAGGCGCTGCTGTAACCTTAAAACCACTTGTACTCCGGTGTCCCACTGGTGGGACACTGCCACGCCCCCCGTCATAAAATCATAAAATTATGGATATTAATAATTATATACTTCTCCACATGTCATGCAATACCTACATACACTGCCTGGCCAAAAGAAAAGTCACCACCTGGATTTAACTAAGCAAATAGGTAAGAGCCTTCCATTGGATAATTACTGCAGTGATTAATATGTTTTAGCTGGCAACAAGTTATTTAACCCTAACTGATGCAGTGAGTACCTATTCATTTCTTAAACAACCATGTCGGAAGACATATCCTGTGGTTGTGGAAAATATGTTAATCTGTTTCGGAAGGGTCAAATTATTGGCCTGCATCAAGCAAAGAAAACAACTAAGGAGATTGCTGAAACTACTCAAATTGGGTTAAGAACTGTCCAACGCATTTTTAAAACCTGGAAGGATAGTGGTGAACCATCATCTTCGAGGAAAAAATGTGGTCGGAAAAAAATCTTGAATGATCGCGATCGCGATCACTTAAACGCGTTGGTGAAATCATATCCTAAAAAATCAACAGTAGAACTCACGGCTATGTTTAATAGTGAAAGTAAGAGCATTTCCACACGCACAATGTGAAGGGAACTCAAGGGATTGGGACTAAACAGCTGTGTAGCCTTAAGAAAACCACTCGTCAGTGAGGCTAATCGGAAAAAAAGGCTTCAATTTGCTAGGGAGCATAAAGATTGGACTCTGGAGCAATGGAGGAAGGTCATGTAGTCTGATGAGTCCAGATTTACCCTGTTCCAGTGTGATGGGTGCATCAGGGTAAGAAGAGAGGCAGATGAAGTGATGCACCCATCATGCCTAGTGCCTACCGTACAAGCCTGTGGGGGCAGTGTTATGATCTGGGGTTGCTGCAGAACTTTGGTCCGGTCTAGGTTCAGCAACGTTATGTGCCCAAAGAATGAGGTCAGCTGACTACCTGAATATACTGAATGACCAGGTTTTTCCATCATTGGATTTTTTCTTCCCTGATGGCACGGGCATATTCCAAGATGACAATGCCACGATTCATCGGGCTCAAATTGTGAAAGAGTGGTTCAGGGAGCATGAGACATCATTTTCACACATGGATTGGCCACCACAGACCTTAACCCCATTGAGAATCTTTGGGATGTGCTGGAGAAGACTTTGCGCAGCGGTCTGACTCTCCCATCATCAATACAAGATCTTGGCGAAAAATTAATGCAACTGGGCGGAAATAAATGTTTTGACATTGCAGAAGCTTATCGAAACGATGCCACGGCGAATGCGTGCCGTAATCAAAGCTAAAGGCAGTCCAACTAAATATTAGTGTGTGACTTTTTTTTTGGACGGGCAGTGTATAATATATCAAACGATGGGGATTTTTGTCCCGGATCCAACCCCATACGTTGTTTTTAAGTATATTAACACATTTTAATTAAAACGGGCAAAACTTACAGGCTGCACCACGGCTAACGGCCGTTTTGGGTTACGGCGTGTTGACAATGTTGACATGTTTTCATATAAAATCATATATAATACACGGTCATATTGGACATAGCTAAATACAAAATATTCAAAGGATTAAAATAATACCAAAGTTGCCTATTTTACATACAAATTACCAAAGTTACGACGAGTTTTACATGCATTTCCCATTGACTTTCAATAATGCAAACTCCTGTTAGTTAGAAAAAAACAAATGTAATTTCACTCATAATACACCAAATACTGAGAAAGTAATCAAAACACTGATATATTGTAAAATACAAACTTGTTCACGTGAAAATCAGTATAAACACATATACATTGTCATAAGTATTATAGCACTATTTTCAGAACATAAAAATGTATTACATTGAAGAGTTAAATGATTTTGATATTGACTGAAGACATGTGGTCTGACACATGGCAGCCATTTTGTTAAAATTGTAGTGTTTTCTCCAAATTGTCACGGTGTTACCGTCACTGGTGTTACTCTTCTACCTGGTAACACCAGTGACGTTCCTATATAAATTTGCAGCTTTTGTATACAAAAGCTGCAAAAAGACATGAGTTACATGGCATTTTTATTTGATAAATTGTTTAAAACATAAATTGAAATTAGATGGAGAATACTGTCTTGTTGTGAAGTCATTGGTGTTATATTGTGTTACTGGTGTTACATGTTTTTTCAGTGATGTGATATTATAAATGCAATTTTTTTGACTTTCTAGCAATATTTTGTTTGTTGATTGGTGATGTAATCATTATTTGATATTTTAGAGTTAGTATCAAACACTTTTTGTTTGACTATTCTTCAATTGTTGTTGGTTTGACAGAAAAAAAAACTATGGTGCAAATCAAATGTATTCATACAATGTTATTTAAACGTGCAATTTTACTAAAAAATGAAAATAATCAAATATTTTTCATGGTCTTATCATTCCACTACTAGTTAAATGCCTTTAACTAAATATTCAGGTTGTGTTGAGAAAAAATATTTTTATAAACATTTAATGTTGTTTACATTATAGGTAACAGCAATGACAAAGAAACGGCACACTAATTCTTTAATGAAATGTATAAAAATAATAAAAATACTTTCAGCTCTACTTGTTGTGGATTCATCAAGTTAAGAAGTTAGTTATTGCTATTAAAGAGGTTTTAGGTATGTAAGAAGGAATGCATTTCAGCAGATTTGTACCACCCAGATTCCACCTTTTCTGTAGAATGACTCATTTTGTCCTCACCCGCAATTCAAGATTCAACTAAACGTTGCTAAAACCGAGGAAAAAAAGGAAAAAAAGGGGTTGGCTTTGAGCTAACTCTCTGTGGTTTTTATTTGTCACACAGAAACCTGATTATCACTGATTGACAGCTTTTATTTCAAATAAAGTACAGTTCCTAGGTGCTAGGAGCGACCACATAGTTAAACTAGGACCCTGTAGGTAAATCTGTAGCCACAATTCAAAGGTAGCAATAAAGCAATCAGTGCGGGAAATAATGCTTAAGCCTAATAGCGTACAAAAACAAGTAGACATGTGTAATACTAAGCAGCTACGTCCCTAAGTTAACAAAAACGGACTACAGGGAGAGGTGCACCCTGAAGAGGTGAGTCTTCAGTCGTCGCTTGAAGGTGGCCAGGGTCTCAGCTGTTCTGACTTCCACAGGAAGGTCATTCCACCATCGTGGAGCCAGAACCGACAGGAGACGTGACTGGGAAGCGCAGGTATGGGAGCCGGCATCTCTGAACAAAACACCAGTATTCAACATCAACATCAACATCAACATCCCCGCACGGCTACGTGTGAAACGCGGGGGGGCTGTCCTGCACAACCTTCGCCCGCTGGCATGGATGCCGCTGCCGTCGGACCATGAAGCCACTGCCGTAGTCCCGACTCCTGTCGAGGTGAAGATGGCGCTTATCAACGCGAACCACATCTCCAACAAGACGTTCGTCCTCAATGACTTTGCGACCAAAAAACGGGTTGCATTTCTTGATGGTAACTGAAACATGGGTTACCCCTGGTGATTTTGCTCATCTTGTGGAAATGTGTCCTAGTGACTGTAACTTTTTTAGCACACCCAGATCATCCGGAAAAGGGGGTGGTCTAGTCTTGGTGTTTAAAAACTCTTTCAAATGCCGTGTTGTGAACTGTGCGCAATTTTCCAGCTTTGAAGTACAGTTGACCATGGCTGATTTGGACAAACCCCTCCTAATCGCCCTCGTTTACCGGCCTCCTAACAGCAAGGATTTTATTTCCCATTTTTCTGAGTTCCTGTCAAATATCATGTCCAACCATGACAGAATCCTGATTCTTGGTGATTTTAATGTTCATGTTTGTTGCCCATCCAAGCCTATGGTGTCTGATTTCATGGAACTGATTGACTCGTTTGAACTCACTTTGCATACCACTACTGCCACCCACAAACTAGGCCATAAGCTTGACCTAGTTCTAACTCATGATTTTTCAGTGTCTAATGTAAATGTAGATGAAAATGTATGCTCCTCTGTTCATTATGCTGTTATGTTCACCTCCTCTCTCTCTCTCCTTCCACCCAGACCCCCCTCCCCTATGCGTCCCTCCCGCAGCATTAACCCCTTGACTGCCAATAAGTTCTCCGCCTTCTTAGTTGCCCTAACATCGGCACTATTGAAGTCTCCCTCTCCCACCTTAACATAGATGAACTTACATCCCTGTTTAATTCCACCTGCCTCTCCATTCTGGACTCAGTAGCCCCCTTAGACAGAAAAAGCCAAAGTCTAAAGGCCAGCCGTGGCTAAATGACACCACTAGAGCCCAGAGGAGAGAGTACAGGAGAGCAGAGCGTAAAGTGGAATAAGGATAGACTCCATGTTTCCTTTGAAATGCTTAAAGACATTCGCATCAGATACCAGCTAGCAGTTAAAGCAGCGAGAGCCGCATACTTTTCAGACCTCATCCGCAACTCTCAAAACCCCAAGACCCTCTTTGCCACCATTAACTCTTTCATCAGACCCCCCTCTAGCACTAGCCTGGATGTGTCTCCAACAAAATGTGAGGAATTTTTAAAATTCTTCATCAACAAAGTTGAGGACATCAGAAGTAATATCACACCACCTGCACGTAGCCTAGATGTCTCACCGCTCTGCTCATCCAACCTGGCCTGTTTTCAACCTATCACTCTCTCTGCTCTCACAGATATAGTCTCAGCTATGAAACCGACCACCTGCCCCCTTGATATAGTTCCCTCTGCTCTTCTGAAAGAAGTATTTCACACAACTGGCCCCAGCATCCTCTCTATCATTAACACCTCCCTAGTCACTGGTACCGTTCCAACCTGCTTCAGACATGCAGTGGTCCAGCCCCTTCTGAAAAAACCCAACCTAGACTTCACCCAGCTCAATAACTACAGGCTAATCTCCAAGCTCCCATTTCTGTCAAAGGTCCTGGAAAAGGTTATTCTCTCCCAGCTGTCTCCCTACCTGCACTTGAATAACATCTTGGATACATTTCAGTCAGGTTTTAGAGCCAACCACAGCACAGAGTCTGCCCTGCTCAAGGTCACCAATGACCTGCTTCTCACTACTGACAACCGCGACTGTGCTGTCCTTATGCTCCTAGACCTTAGTGCAGCCTTCGATACGATAGACCATAACATCCTTATCGATCGTCTCTGCCAGGCAGTTGGTGTCAGTGGCACAGCTCTATCTTGGTTCACCTCCTACCTCAGTGATAGAAGCTTCTCTGTTAATATCGGCAATTGCTCCTCCCCTCCGCCTCTCTCTCTTGCGGGGTCCCACAAGGCTCCATCCTTGGCCCTATTCTATTCTCTCTGTATATGCTGCCCCTTGGTTTAGTCATTCAGAAACACAACATCTCTTTCCATTGTTATGCCGACGACACTCAGGTCTATCTCCCCATGAAACCCAATGACAAGTCCAGTGTTGACAGCCTCCGATCCTGTCTATATGACATCAAATGCTGGATGGCACAAAATTTCGGCCCCCCAAACAAAACCAGTGTGATGGCCAGCAGCCTGGGTAACCTGTCTGTCCTAGTTCAGCCCTTTGTTAAAAATCTGGGCGTGTTCTTCGACCCTGAATTTCACTTTGACAGGCAGGTGAACTCGGTGGTGAAGGGATGTTTCTTCCAGCTCCGGACCATAGCTAAGATTAAGGCCATTCTCTCCCCTCAGACCTTGAGAGAGTCATTCATGCCTTCATATCATCACGACTTGATTATTGTAACTCTCTGTACCTGGGGCTTAATAAGTCGACCATGGCCCGCCTACAGCTACCCCACAACGCTGCTGCTAGATTGCTCACAGGTACTCGGAAGAGAGCTCATATCACCCCTGTCCTTGCCTCCCTTTATTGGCTCCCAGTACGCTATAGGATAGATTTTAAAGTTCTTTTATTTGTCTACAAAGCTCTAAATGGTAAGGCCCCCTCCTACCTAGCAGACCTCCTCACCCCCTATACCAACGTCAGGGCCCTCAGATCTGCTGATAAGGGTCTCCTAACCACCCGTAAGTCCAACCTCAAGTCTAGGGGGGGGCGTGCTTTTGCTGTTGCAGCCCCTGACCTCTGAACAGCATCCCCATGTCCATCAGATTTGCCCCCTCCATCGAGTCCTTTAAATCTAAGCTCAAAACTCACTTGTATTCCTTAGCGTTCCCCGACTCACACTGACTCCTGCCTTGTTTGTTTTGACATGTTGTTCTGTTCCTTTGTATGTCTGTTGGTTGTTTATTTTCTGTTTATTTATTTTTACCCTTAGTCTACCTGTATTGTAAAGCACTTTGGTTGACGAGCGTCATGTTAAATGTGCTATATAAATAAAATTTGATTTGATTTGATTTGATAGCTGTGGACTTTAAAAACTGTTACGGAGGCGTTCGTGAGCTCCAAATGGCGAGGTTGTTGCCTGGCGATGTGGGAATTCTGGAACGTGGACCGCGGACCATTTTCTATCTGGTCACGAAGTCGATCGCCACCAATAAACCAACATACGCAACGCTCTGCGCAAGCCTGAAAGCTATGAAGGTGGAATGCATCTCTCGTAACATCACCAAACTGGCCATCCCGCGCATTGGCTGCGGTTTGGATCGTTTTCTTTGGGTGCGGGTGGTAGAAAGTGTGTTTCTACATTCCGGGATACAAATAACAGTTTATACCATGTAACCTGTGTGCCCCCCTAACACCATATTTTAAAAAGTTGTATATGTTTCAGAATGAGCTTTTTCTGTGCCGCTGTGGTTTGTGGTTGTAACCATGTAATTAAAGACTGCGTGTGTGGGTAACTTCTTAGAGTTTGTAGCCCCCACCCTTCCAGATTTCGTTTTCTGTGGAGCTGTTGGCCAGCTGCTAAGTCTTTTCCTACCTCTAAAATGACCCCCCTGAAAGAGGAGGAGGAGGGGGGGTCACAGAGACGCTGTGGCAGCTGTGGTTTGTGATTGTTCGAAAAGAAAAACATACCAATGGTCTCTTGATGTAAATCAGATGTTTAGTCTTTAAAGCTTTCTAGAGCTAAACATGTCTGAATATGTGGCAGAAAAGTTTCAAAAACAGAAATGGGTGTTTGTTAAAACAACGCATGGCCATGGAAAAGTTCCCAGAAAATAAACAGCCCCACTCCAAATAATATTTAAACCCACACCTGCTATATAATATAATTAAACATAAACATTTATCGAAAATACCCAAATAATGTTCTGCGTAATATTACATTACATTATAGGCATTTGGCAGACGCTCTTATCCAGAGCGATGTACAACAAAGTGTTAACCGTAGTCAAGAACAGTTTAGCTGAAAGCCACCCTAGTGGGAAGTACAATTCCTGGGTGCTAGGAGCAACCACATAGTTAAACTAGGACCCTGTAGGTAAATCTGTAGCCACAATTCAGAGGTAGCAGTAAAGCACTCAATGCAGGAAATAATGCCTAAGCCTAATACAATACATAAACAAGTAGACGTGTAAACTAAGCAACTATGTCCCTAAGTTAACAAAAACCGGACTACGGGGAGAGGTGCACCCTGAAGAGGTGAGTCTTCAGTCATCGCTTGAAGGTGGCCAGGGTCTCAGCTGTTCTGACTTCCACAGGAAGGTCATTCCACCATCGTGGAGCCCGAACCGACAGGAGACGTGACCGGGAAGCGCAGGTGCGGAGGGGGGGAGGTGCTAGGCGTCCTGAGGTAGCAGAACGGAGAGGTCTGGCAGGTGTGTAGGGTTTGAAGATCTTGGTGAGGTATGTTGGGGCTGATCCCTTGACTGCCTGGTATGCTAGGACCAATGTCTTGAATTTGATGCGAGCTATAACAGGCAGCCAGTGGAGGGTAGTGAGCAGGGGGGTGACATGGGAGTGTCGAGGAAGGTTGTAGATCAGACGGGCATGATTCGCACTATCATTTAGTTAGTAAAATGAATACATTCTTAGGCACCAGCTATTTTTGTGCGTTTTGTTATAGTGGTTATAACGACAAAAGAATTCACAAGTGCATATATTGCTGTAATGTTTGTAATGACCCCATTTGCCATGAACACCCCAAAAAGGTTATCTATTGCACAGATTGCAGGCGATTTTGCCAATCAAAGTACTGCTTTACTAAACACAAAATGCTTAAACCTACACAGGTAGGCGTGTTAACACCGTCACCCTGTGATACCGTAAAATTTTGTAAGGTGTGCAACAGACGCTACCAAGTTACAGCAAAGAAGCACAAATGTATTACAGGCAGATGTGTGCACTGTTGTGAGGTTTTAACCCCAGACGCAAAGCACACATGTTTTATACAACCTACAAAACCGAAAGACCATAGTGAAAAACTAATATTCTATGACTTTGAAACTAGGTTTGAGAACGGCAAGCACACGGCCAATTTAGTTTATGCCATCACCTATGCGGGTGAGGAGTTTCATGCTGAAGGGGTTAATTGTGGTGAAAGCCTCAGAAACGTTTCAGAAACTCAAAGTATGAAAATTTCACATGGATGGCTCACAATGCTTCCGGTTTCGACCATCACATACTCGCAGAGTATTTGACCAGTGTAGGTATATCTCATAAAATGACTGTGACAGGCGCGCGAATTATCTCCATGTATGATGAAATATTCAAACAGCGATTTATCGATAGCTTCAGTTTTATTCCCATGGCTTTAGCTAAAACACCCGCAGCATTTAATCTATCAACAACTGATAAAGGTTTTTTCCCACACCGCTTCAACACCACCGAAAACAATGCATATGTCGGTCCATATCCTTCTAAATATTACTACGGTTACGAATACATGACAGACAAAACCAGGAAAGAATTTGACCTATGGTACGCAGATGTTAAAAACGATGTGTTCAACTTCCAAAAAGAGCTATTTGATTATGGCAGAAATGATGTGGTTCTTCTGAAAGAGGCATGTTTAAAATACCGTGCAGAGTTCATAAAATGTACAGGGGTGGACCCATTCACACAAACAACCCTAGCAGCGTGTTGTATGGCTGTATACAAATCAAAATTTATGCCAAAAGACACTATAGCCCACACATATGATGGTGCTTACATTAATCAACACAAAGCATTTTCAAACGTGTCAATTGAATGGTTGGAGTTTGTTAAAACAACACTGTAGAGCATGCATTAAACACAGGCGAGAAAGCGGTAGGTCATTTCTACCTTGGACGGCTATTACGAGGCTGACAATGCCCGGTCGCGTTAGAGTTTAATGGGTGCATGCATCACGGTCACGACTGTTCATTAAGCCCCCAGGACACACACTTTGTCCGAACCCCATACGAGGTCCTAAGACAGCGTTTCGATGACAAGGTAGACATACTCAAAAATGTTTATGGACTCGATGTAATTGTTATGTGGGAGTGTCAGTGGAAGGATGAAAAACGCAGCAATCAGCAGGTTATCGATTTTATGGCCTCATATGTTAAACCCGAACGTTTAAACCCTAGGAATGCACTCTTTGGTGGACGTACAAATGCCTACAAGCTGTACCACACGATCGGTGATGGTGAGAAAATTCGCTACCTTGATTTTACTAGTTTATATCCCTACTGTCAGTCACATAAATCATACTCCGTTGGGCATCCACAGGTTATATCGCAAAATTTCGGGCCCTTTGAAAATTATTATGGGTTCACAAAGCAACAGTACTGCCACCTAGACGATTGTTGCATCCTGTTTTGCCCTTCAGATGCCATGGCAAGTTGATGTTTCTTTATGCGGCACATGCGCACAACAGGAGAATCAGTCAGAGTGTGCGCACACACTGACTCCGAGAGGTCCATCTCAGGTACATGGGTGAGTCTCGAATTGTTAAAAGCTTTAGAATTCGGGCACGTTGTAACTAGGGTGGATGAGGTTTGGCATTTTCCAGACAGATCTGACACTCTGTTTTCAGACTATGTCAAAACATTCTTACGGCATAAACAGGAAGCTAGTGGCTATCCCGCACATGTTGTGACAGAGGCCGACAAACAGGGGTATATCGCAGACTATTTTGAACATGAAGCTATTACACTTGACCCATCAAACATTTCTTTTAATCCAGCGCGAAGGTCCATTAATAAACTTCTTTTAAATTCTTTGTGGGGTAAATTTTCAATGAGGGAGAATTTACCGAGCACAGCATTGTTGACAGACCCCGGGGATTTTGCCCGATACATTTTTTCGGCCGATATAGACATGACACATTTCTCTTTTGTGTCAGAAACAGTTACTATGGTTCAGTGGCGCCACCCCGATGGTGTTGTAGGTACTACACGTGACATAAACATATTCATAGGGCTTTCACAACAGCGCATGCAGTCTCGAGCTATATGCTCTGATGAACACATTAGGAAGCCGCTTGCTGTATAGCGATACAGACAGTGTTGTGTTCGTGACAGCCGATGGTGACGAGGAACCAGAACTTGGCCCATATTTGGGGGACCTCACCAGTGAGGTCTCTCATGACGATTACATAACCGAATTCTGTTCCGGGGCCCCAAGACTTACGGCTATAGGACATTCAAGGGAACCTGTTGTATGAAAGCTAAAGGATTACTTTAAACGCCCGAAGCGCCTAAAGTGATCAATTTGAAATCATTAATTGAGCTGGTTGATCATTTTGTGGTACACGGGACTCCACACGTCATGTTATCGCCGATCAGAGACCATAACTCGTGTTAAAAAAGCCCTCACATAAAAAAACACCCCACTTGTTAAAAAGTTTAGAGTAGTTTATAACAAGCGTGTTTTATTACCAGACTACACAACTCTACCTTACGGCTACTGAAAACATGGAAAGAAATAATCCGACGGCGCAGGTGGTTTCACGATTTGACCAACGGTTGCAACACCCCTTCTCTTGCATGATAAGTGGGCCATCTAACTCTGAGAAAACGTATTTTGTAAAAACCCTACTAGCTAATGCGGATCGTTTGATCTCTGATAAAATTGAAAAGATAGTTTATATCTACGACTGTTGGCAACCATTATATGATGAGCTGTTAAAATTAAGGGATATCACATTTGTTGAAGGTATACCCGAAAGGTTGGATGACGACAACCTATTACCTGCGTCTAAAACGTGTTTATTAATTATTGACGATG
This sequence comes from Aldrovandia affinis, assembly GCA_029706075.1. NCBI lineage: Eukaryota > Metazoa > Chordata > Actinopteri > Notacanthiformes > Halosauridae > Aldrovandia > Aldrovandia affinis. Next base: position 127,646 of record JAINUG010000552.1, read on the forward strand.
TTATGAAAGACGCTAGTAACAGTCAGCAGGTTGAGAAAGTGTTTACACAATATGTTCATCATCGTAATCTCAGTGCAATCTATTTGGTACAAAATTAATTTTTTCAGGGTAAGACCAGCCATACAATCAGTCTGAATACTAATTATCTGATATTGTTTAAGAACCCCCGTGACAATAACCAAATTAATGTGTTGGCTAGACAAATGTACCCCGGTAATACAAGATATTTTATGGAGTCTTTCAAAGACGCTACAGGCGAACCATTCGGTTATCTGCTGATTGATTATAAAGCAAAGACGCCTGATTCATTGCGGCTCAGAACAGATCTACTTTCACCGTATCAAGTTGTGTATGTTCAGAAAAAAAGAAATAAGCGCTGAGATACCGACATGTCTGCGCGGGTTATACGTAATCTTCCGCTCATGCAAATTCTTTTAAATGCAAAACCCGCCCAAAGAAAAGTTATTCTGCAAACGGCTTCAAAAGAACTGATCCTGTCGTTGTGTGAAATTGCTTTTAATATACTGCGTGGTGTGATACCGCTCACAAGCCCTCAATATAAAAAAGTTGGCTAAGAAAAAGGCTTATATCAGGAACATTGCCGATAAAAAGATAGCTTTGGCTACAAAGAAGCGAGTTATTAAGCAAAGAGGAGGGTTTCTTCTACCGCAACTATCCGTGGCAGTACCGTTTCTAACAAGCTTACTGTCGAGACAAAGCTAATTTTATAGTTATGGAATACTCAGAGAAAATGTTTTTAGTCCGCAAAGTCAGGTGGATAGATTAAGAGATAACCGGACCCCTATACCTTTAAGACAAAGTGTTGAGAACGATCTGGATGCCTCTATAAGAACAGTTCTGAATAGAACCGATTTGGGCGTCGATGAGAAGGCTGCCCAATATTCGTCATTGCTGCAAAGATATCTGGCCTTGATTAAGCAGGGTTCTATCGAGACTACCTCATTAAACCTGTCGTTACCTTTGGACGTTGTTAAGAGCACCGGCCCCCCAGATGTTGAGCAGGGGGTGTTTGCTGATTCAGGCGGTGTAGTTGCAGACATTTTGAAAAACATATCTGCTAGAAGCAAGAAAAATGCGCAATATATTTTAGAGAAAATGAGTCAATCAAAAGATATAGCCTCGTGGGCCGATACGGGGGAGTTTATTTTAAACGGTGTGGTTGTTCAGAACACCCATATCTTTGACTTAATTAAAAACGTCACAGCCCCACACAACATTGCCGGCCGGGAGAAGGCTGCATGGTTGGCACGTGTTTCTGAGGGCTATTGCGACGCTGAACATACCCCTATCTACGGTGCCAAACAAACGTGTTAAAGGGGAGATTAATGCTTTTAAACACGGCCGTAGACCTACAGCTTTGGGTAACGTAACACCTGTGAGAAGGCCTAGCCCCACAGACAGCACAGACAACTTCATATCCCCGGCTGTTGTGTCACCCCATTCTAAAAAATTACGTTTAGCTCCTAAATGGTCCAGTTATTATTTTTTGTTTTATTTTGTTTTATTTTATTTTATTTCAGTTTTTTAAAAATGTGTTGTGAAATGAAAATGAGCCATATCTACTTGCAAAACATGTTTGAAAAAGTGTTGTGTATCATTGTTTGAAAATGTTAATAAACAAATTATTATTTTTGTATGAGAATTTGTCTTCTGCTTGTGTTATTTACTTATCAGTGGGTATACAGACATGGTTTATCTAGTGTTAGCATACATTATTTTACAGAGCGAAACCGTACAACGTTTGATAAATGATATGTATATTTATTATAATCAGGCATACATTTCACCGTCTGCACATGTTGTATACAGTTAAAAACATTAGAGTTACATACACATGGTTGTAATTTTCTCACAAACGTGCCACCATGGAGTCATTTTTAAAAAGGTCATTTGAATATTTATCCATTACAGACTCATAACTCAGACCTTTAGACATATGGTAGATAAAGAATAGACAATGTTCGCCACAGGTGACCGACGTAAAGTCTTGAACTTGTCTACTTGAATATTGCAACAATGAACATGTTCTTCTTAAAAACAGTAAATCGATTTAGGAAACATATCATCGTTAGGTTTGTGACCGGCTGTCGAAAAACACGCCGTGTTGTCCTTGGTTATGAAAACGGCTAACCAATGCTCGCCGGGTAAATTAGATGGATGAGTGTTAATGATCACAGATGCGGGCCGTAATCGTACAGGACCCGGAGGTAGTTGGTCGCTAGGTAATACACCGAGAATATGCGTGTTTGCGGCGATTTTGTCCATAACGGCCGTTAGCTCTATAGTATCCATTCTGTCCCTATTTTCTTACCATTCTGAATCACAGCTCAGGGGCCTGTAATTCCTAATAATAGTCCACAAGAACCTGTCTACGATTAGATATTTCAATCAGACTATCAAACACCGCATAGACAATGAGATTTATAGTTCTTGGTAGGGGGATTCTGAATCTAAGTTCCAGCCGGAGATGTCCTGATTTGATTAGCGATAGGTGTTGTCCGAGTTCCTCATCGGGGGTCAGATTAAACGCATAAAGGGTGTAGCCGTTCATAAATTAGTCTCTATCAATAGACATCGCCTGATTCTTTAAATGACGCCCAGATGCCATAACCATTTGGTAATACTCGCGAACTACCGACTTCTCGAGGAAGTTTGGCTGCAACGGCTTGGACGGATATTGCACACCGTCAAGATGTAGTGCGAGGTACTCCAAGTTATAATGCTTGAACGTGAACGGGTTCTTATTAAAAACCCCTGTAAACGCATCATTATCAACCATGCCTACCACTATAGATTTTGGCAATGTGCCGAGAAATAGATTCTCGTGATTAGACACGCGTGAACCGACAGGTATGGAGAAATTTTTAAGGGTCACACGGTCTATCGGGTATTTTGCAGTTGCTGTGAGTAGGGCCTCGGCATGGCCTAGCCTAACAGCCGGAGAGAGCGTAACCTTTTTGACAAACAGTGCTGCCGAGACAATTTGTATTTTGTAGTCTACGATATCATCACGGATTAGACAAAATTCATCCTTGCTCCTGGTCATCCAGATTTTAATATCAACTCCGTTTAACATCAACTTCTCTTGAAAAAAAATGTCACTATGAATGGGGGAGAGCAGCTCTACCACAGCACTCCCTGCAGTGTAAGTACACCTTTTCTTTAGCCCTATATTATCACCGTCAGGGATTCTGACATCTGTGTGCCCCGCCGTGTCTTTGTAAAACAGACCTGCTGTGAAATTTGATTCCAGGACTTGTTTATCATAGTTCATTAAACACTCGATTATGCCGCGGTAGGGGTAAGTATTGGAGCTTTGTGAGATCAGACGGTCCCCTAAAGAGACATCTAACTGAGAAAATAGGGTTGCAGCAGGGTAGTTTATAACCCCCACAAGAGCCCTTGCTGGTATATTTCCGCCATCTGGCGCAACAATCTTCATACGTAAATATAATGTTGTGTTATTTAAATCCAGATAATCCTCCCCGGATGCTAGTATATTGAACTCTATAGGTCCGCTAGCAGTTATAGCGGATAATGGCGGAATTTCCACATAGGTACACTTTTCTATAGCCGTTTGTGTCAACGGTACCGTGAATAAATCTAATTCTGATTTTATACACTCTTCACTCAATCCGTGTAATAATGCCATTTTAGAATATGAATCCTTTGCGGGTCGAAACACGTCTACTAACGATGTGCTTACGCTTCGTCCTTCTTTTACGTACTGTTGCGGTCTTTCTTGCCTACAGAACTAAGCCTGTTTCCTGGGGGTCGCTTCTGGGTCTTGCGCATCATAACTAACAGGCCGCTTCCATCCTGATCAACGTTGCTATGACCGGTTGTAGGCATGACGTTGCTGAGGACATCCCCTACTATGTTTTTAGCTGCGTGTTTAAGATGTGGCTTGGCTATGTTAAAACTTTTTTTTTAATAGAGGCATTGCAAAACGGAAGAAGCCCCTAAAAAGGCCCCCCAAACCGGCCCCGTATTGTGCAGCACTACCGGCATAGCCGGGCAGACCACTGCCAGCCTGGTTTTGATAATAGGCTATATAGCGCACTGGATCCCGTGCATAAGAGTTAAACGGAATCATCATGGATCTATTTATGATTTCACACACTATGTCTTGCAGGTCTGAAATGAAGTTTCGCTACCACTTTACCGTATGTGAATGGTACGTGCAGATTCTGGTCACTCTTTATCTCGATGACTATGTCATTAATATGAGCGCTGGAGACCGGTACGTAGTGGGTTTTATCATACCGGTTAGTGACCACTTGCAACTCTTCCCCGGCTATATGTACACACCCCAACATTGGGACATAGTGATCTCCTACGACCTGATGTTCAATTATGTCCGTGTATACAAAAAGATTATAGAACCCAGCGTGTAAATCCGCAGGGTTCGGGGCGTATACCTTGTCTTTTTTAGCATTATCCCCCCGCGCATCACCCTGTTCAATAGAATGGTTAACACCTAAAATTATAGCTAGCCTTCCAACAAACTTTAGAGCTATATCCCTTTTTGTCACCATGTATATTTTGTTTTTTACCGGTGCGTATCCAAGAGTTATAGACAGGGGGGTCGTATGTTTGTTAATAGCCGAGATAATATCCGTAATGGATGTGTAAGTCCCTGATGTTATCATATATTTTACTTTACATATATAACCCTAACCCTAACCGCCCCCGTTTGCTTATCAACGACCGTAAAAACAGCGTCTGATAGCGCTATAGTATGCCATGTTCTTGGATATTGAAATTCGACTAGACCGACCTGCCATGCCCCTTTCAATATCAGCGGTTTCGATAATTTTGTCCGGTAATATGATATTGCGTTTTCAGGATACACTCCCCGGGACGCGTTGGAGGGTAGTGTGATGTAAAACCCCTCACTGGCCATGGCTTCTTAGTGTCTCTAGAGATCGTTAGATGTCTATAACCTCCTCTTCACGAACCCAAGTGTTGAACTTAGCAGGCCACCCGAGCCATTTAACAAGGACCATGAAACCTTTCTTGGACAGAATTTTTTCGACCTTAAAGGGTTTACTGCCGTCAATATTTATTTTTTGTAATTCCTCTTCATAAAAAGTTCCCTCAATAAGCTCGCCATCATAATCTTTTAGTCTGTAGACCGGCAGGGTCCGGGGGATACGTGCCACTATGGTGAAATATTCCCTAGTATAAGTCTCTTCATAAGCTTTAGCGAACGGCGTTCTAGCCTTCGATATCCGTACAATGTCACCTATATCATATTTAAAGCATGGCTTGCCAGCATCCTTCAGACCATAGAAAGCTTTGAAAACCTCTTTTTCATTTTCTATAGTTACTCCTGTCGGGGCTCTCTGTATACTTCTATGAAAACTGTTGTTGTATGATGTAACCATGTCTTGTACGACATCCACATATCTGTGTGAGTTGACCGATGTTAAATACCTCCACATCAAACCCTTTAAAGTACGGTTAAAACGCTCAATAACTGAGGCCTTAAGCTCACTGCCCGTGGAGAAATGGTGAATTTTGTGTCTGCTCAGCACTTTCTGAAAATGTTTATTGTAAAACTCGGTACCACAATCCGTATGTAGTTTTTGAGGATGCGCCCCCTCCGTAATATATCTTCAACCCCTGATTTACTTCTTAACATACGTATCTGCCGCATATTTACTGAACACATCAATACATGTCAGCATATACTTGTAGTTGTCATTAACCTTTGCGTACATGGACATATCTACTAGATCAGCCTGAAACTGTTGGTCTATCCCGTAGACGATTACCCTGTTTCTAGGGTAATTAATGCGGGCTGGCGCATGTAAAGTGTAGGTCTCCTCCCCTTGTAGCCAGTCGGCCACGTTTTTGTCAGATAAATGAATACCTGTTTTCTTTGAACACGCCACGTTTTAGGCGGTTTTACCTTAAAAAGAACCCTCGCTAGCGGGGTCGTAATAGACGGAGTGCATTTCTTCTGTCATCATAACACAGTCGCTATAAGCACCCGACAAATAATGATTCAGTTTTACTTGTGACAAAACTTTTTATTCAACCTAAAAGGACATACGTGGTTCACATTGTATCAATAATGTTTAAAAATTGTACGCATGCATTAACATTCCTACTAATCAGAAAATCTACTAGAATCTCAACAACTATACACACATCTACAATATTGTTTTCAACATACATAAATCTGTAATATATGCACATAGGCTAATTATCATCCCCACATTGAAACTTTTCCGACACGTCCCCAGACATTTTAGCAAACTTGTTACAGTCACATGACAAGGCTTGATATCATAAGCACACATCTGTAATATGTCGTCCCAGACATCACACACATCCCTAGCGGACATCAACACTTTTTTTAGCCTATCTAAACGTGCTGCCTCAATAACAGCCCCCAGTGGTCTATTGGCAGTAATTACACCACACAATAAAGCAGCTAGCTCTGTCTTCACATATTGTTTATCAATAGGTGCTGCCAAACGGATGTTCCCCATGTCAACAGGCCTGTTTTTTCGCCGCCCCAGCACTTCACAGCTTCGTATACGGATGCTTCACAAACGTGACTGATGAGGTTATGCCTTATTTCACGCAGTTTCATACAAATGTACGGTTCATCCGCCAGACCAAGTAGTAACGTCTCAACACAGCGAAGAATTCTCGGTTTCGAAGGTCTTAAATCGATGGTTTGCAGAAGGTTTGAAAAAATCGTCGCAAGGCCCGGTGTTAACAGCCTCTTTGTGATGTCGATTATATTGTCTTCGAAATAGAATTCCTCTGGTTCATACAGACACGGGTGGTGTTTCTGGCTGGGATGATCGATCTCACTCCCGTAACAGGTCTCTCGGAGCTTCGTGGTGACAATGTTCTCCAGAAGCAGACATGTGGTAACTTTTATAAGTCTCACGCCTAGGGGTGTAAGGAGACAGTCAGACCCTTCGCCTGTAGCCGGTTCAGAAGCACCCGTGTTAGTTTCTGTAGTCACCGTGCTGTCCATGTGGTTCGCAGGGTTCTGCCGGTGAAGGTATTCCTGGTCGTTGGGGCCTGTAACGTGCGATGAATCAGCGGGGTTGTCCATGGTCCTAGGCTGTTGTAACAACTGTAAAACAACGCATGCACTTTATAGCTAGAAGCCCTCAGGGGCGGGGGCCTGGATACTTGTCGTACCGCCACTCACACAGTCATCGTCTTCTGTTGTCTGTAACAATCTCTTTTTGACGCTACAGTAGCCACTAACCAACTCCCCGCAGTTAAACAGCTCATCAATAGTGCGGAACATGTCATTTACTACATTGGTGTCCTTATCGTTAAATGGTTTGTATTTGTCACGAAAGGCCCCCCAGCAGAAGAACAAGGTATATACCGCGTTGGTGTCCTTATCGGCGTCTGGTTTGTATTTGTCACGAAAGTCCCTCCAGGAATCTTTAGCGAATGTCGCAGTTTCACAACACACCTCCGCGACCCCAAATCCACAGGGGTTACCGCAGGGGTACCCCCTACAGTATAGTTTTACAGATTGGCTGTCTTTAAGAAACTTGTAACCGACACAAAAATGCTGTGCGGCTAAACAGCGTTCGTATTTTACAATTGCCGGCTGGTTCAGGTATTGTTTCAAGACACTCGTTTTGTAATCTTTTCTCTTTCTAGGAGCCAGAGATAAACCTTTCAGCGTGGAGTTTCCACGTCTTGTTGGTGTTAGAGTCTGTAAATGGACCCGCCGAGACATTGTTGTTATGGTTTGCACATAGGCCATTATGTTTCTGAACCTTTATCACCTGGCTGGGGGCCTCACGTCACACAGCCCTCCCCGCACACATGCTGACGAAGCGTCTCTGTGAGCCCTCCACCCCACCTCCTCCTCTTTCTTGGTTACATCCTGAATAGATTAGAGTTCCAAAAGATCTGATGTTGTCTGAAGACATCTTGACTAGATCGGAATTTCACACCATAGCCATCTAAAACTGTTTATAGATAAACAACTATTAAAACATGGTGGTCAGCGGTCAAGGGGTCAAGGGGTCACCGGACAGCCCAAGGGAACATCTGATGTCCATCAATCAAACAGGGGTCACAAAGGTCATCACCTGTCACATATAGTGCCCACTAATTACTACTTACCTTGCTTAAGAAGTATCGGTGCTTGGGTTACTCTTCATTCGTACATCCTTTTCGCCTTTAATAAAGACGAATAGCTGTGCATTAGTTGTGTGCCTAGAGTGAATTTCCTCCTCCCTTTCTTTCAATTATTTTGTCTCTCTCTACATCTCCTTTCCATCTGCACTTGAGGACCTGGTGGTGATATCGGAGTAGCAGTGGCTTGTCCGCGGCTCCGGTTGAACACCAGGCCGATGGACAAGGCCGGACGGGAGAACAACCACCATGCTGCCCCCAATCCAACCACCCCTGGGACGAGAGTGAACAGGATGACCCGTCTAGAATTCAGCAGGGCTGTCCTACAGAAAGGTATGGGCTTTGTGCCGAATGACCTGATCTGCCTGGTCAAGGTCCCTAATGTAGTAGATATTTTTGAGGTTAGTTTTAAGAATGCTAATGTCCTGGAGAGATTCTGGAACCTCTTTAGAGAGGGGAAGGATAGGAGCCCCCTGAAAAACTTTGACGTTGAGCCTCTGTCTGACACCGAGAACAAAGTGGTGACTGTACAGTTTTATAATGAAGCTGTACAGGACCACGATGTTGCAACGTGGTTGGGCAGGTATGGCTCCGTCAAGTCCGAGGCAAGGAGAGTCCTCGATGAGGATGGGGTGTGGCCTGGGGCCAGAAAGTGGCTGGTCCAACTACAGCCAGACCCAACGTCGGTTGGAGGGGTGAGACACATCCCCAGCACCATTACGCTGGGGAACAACCGGGGCGCAGTTTTTTATTACGGCATGCCCAAATTGTGCATGCGATGTGGTGAGTTAGGCCACTTGGCTGCAGCCTGCACAGTGGTTAAGTGCAAGAGTTGTGGAGGAGAGCACGACACCAGGGCATGCCGGGACCCTAGACCTTTTAACTTGTGTGGCGTAAGGGGGCACCTCTTTCGAGACTGCCCACTCTCATATGCTAACAGGGCTAAGGGAACTGCACCACAGTCTCACCCCCAACCTCCCCCTTCCCGCCCCTCCATCAAATATGACCACGACAACCCAGCCTGACCCACCTCAGTTTCCCTCACTACCTACCCAAACTACAGCACAACCAGACAAACCAGACATGCCAGTCTCCCAGACACCCCCCACTACAGTCGAAGAAGAGGCGGACTTGGAAACCCCCAACACAGTGGAAGAGCCCGCCCTCTCCTCAGATATCACAGATTCAGACCCCCCCTCCGACTGGTCCAAAGTAAAGGGGAGAAAGCAGGAAAGTAAACAAAAACACAGACAAATGAATAAACCAGAAATGCCTACTCCCATCACACCTAGCAATAGCCCTCAACCTCTCCCTTCATCTAAACCCATCCAGACAGTCTCAGACCCCCCAAACAATCATAACAATCAATAGCTCCAAAAAACCACAATCCCCAATGAAAGCCCCCCAACAGATTCTTACAGTGAAACACCCAAGCTCAACCTGCCCCAGTGGATACTGGCCGCTTCTGGTCCTCGGACACCCCCAGACAGAGAACCAAAAAGATCCTATCCAAGGGCCCTCTGCCTCTGGACAAAGGGGCCACAGGGCCAAAATCCATTGGCCCTGCCTCTCCAGGGCAGACCTTGCCAGACGGTGCTAGGGGAGAACAGGTGAGCAGACCTACCCAGGGGGCGGAGAAGGGCCCATCAAAACCAGATACAGTCATTGACCGTTTAAACCAAATTTGCAAAGAGATTTGCAAAACCAATAAAACTGGTTCATTTCCACCCCAGCAATAATTTTTTCCTCTGTATTTTCTCTCTGGTCTGGCTCAAACATATCGCGAGCTGACGGGGTCGGCACGTTGATCAACAACCCCTATGTCAGAATAACATCATCTGACATAATAAAGAGTGGGTGAATCCTCATCACCGACCTCGACGTTGGGGGTTCCCCACTCCGAGTGATCAATGTGTATGGCCCCAATAGCAAGGCCGAGAGAGCCTCCTTATTTACAAAAATCTGATCCTTAATCACCCCCCATATGCCGGTGGTCGTGGGGGGAGATTTAAACTGTGCCCTTAGGGATGAAGACCACAGCAGACCAAGGAGGGATCAATCCAGCAGGGAGCTGCAGTCCATCATAGAAGATTTCTCCCTCCATGACGCCGGTGGCGCCTCTGCCCCTCAATACACATGGAAGGCATAAAGCTTCTGGGGGTCACCTTCCAGAACAACGGGGGAGGGAACCGGAGCTGGGAGGAGACCCTCCGTCACGTCCAGAAAAAAATTGGGAACTGGAGCACACAGCCCCTGAAAATGACGGGTAAGATCCTGGTCCTGAAGGCAATAGTCCTTCCCAGCCTTCTGTATATTGGCGAAAGTGTTTCCCCAGACAGAGCCACTAGCAAACTTGTTGCTAGAATGGCCTTTAGCTTTGTCTGGGGGAGCAAAATGGAGAGGCTGGGGAGGACAACCCTGATGAAAGAGGAGGAGAAAGGGGGCAGGGGGGTCCCAGATATAACATCAGTTATATTGGCACAGGGTCTGGCCGCACTGGTCCAGAACACCCTGGGGGTGGGGCCTCTGGTAAATTTGCTAAATACTATGCCACTCCCTTCCTCAAATCTATGGGTCTGTGTGGGCTGGACCACAATGTGCCATACAGCTGGGACCCCCCATATGTATACAGGGCCCTGAGGGATTTTGCCTTTAGAACGGGATTGGTCGGGGCTGGGTTTCCCTCATGGACATACAAAAATATTATGTCCTTTTTGAGATCAGGAGAGACCTTGACCGAGAACTGCCCCCACGGATGCACTGACTCGGAACATGTACACCATCTGTTCTGGGAGTGCTCTGTGGCTATACGGGTCTGGGGCCGTCTGTGGCCGTCTGGACCCGTCTGTGGCCAGATGGGTCTGGGGCAGGCAACATCAGGGTCTTCCAAGAACAACAAATAGTGGACCTGTTCACTCTCCGGAGGAGGCTTCAAAACCTCCTCCAGGACGGCATTTTGGTGGACTTTTTGAAGGACGAGAGAGGGGCAAGGAGGAAATGGGGGGTGAGCCACTGGAAATAACTCATTATATAGCTCACCCCCCCAGAGGAGGTGTGCTCTGGGCACCCAACGCCCAAGCACAAACTTTTGCTTTTGGTTTCTTGATTGTTTTGATTTAAGATTATATGTATTTCCAGTCCTGTCTGTTGTATAGTCTAGTCTGTTATGTTGTTTCCCTGTCTTTGAAAAATGACCTATTGTTACCAAATATTGTTTTGGTTTTTTTCCCCCTCTAGTTGGTATGCCAACTTTATAATGTAAAGATTTTAAATATTGTAAGACTTAAAAACCAATAAAAGAACATTCCTGACTGACTTTTACTGCGGAAGGCGTTTCATCGGTCTCTCGTGTCCTTTTAAGGACTCGGTAGGCAGGCAAGAACCTCCATTGGTTTTTAGGCTACTTCCGGGGTTGTGCAGTGTAGGGAACATGGAAGCTAGCAGCAGATATTACCCATGACTGAGCGGTGTACATAATACATGTCATTTAGCAGACGCTTTTATCCAAAGTGACTTACAGTAGTGAATGTCTCTATATCAGGGCTAATGTTAATTAAATATTTTGCGATGCACTAAAAACATAACTCTTTTTTATCCGGTTTAAGTCGGTTATGAAAAAAATATAAGGTTGGACATTTTATTTTGCCTTTGGTTGAGCCTGCAGTGGCATGCATGATTGATGTTCAAATGGGTGGCTGATTCTGTTAAGACAGTGGATTCCACTGTATGGATGGGCCCCACTGTCCGGTAGCTCAGCAAATGCTGTCATGGACTTTTGGTGTCACAATGATACCTTTGGCTGTGATGTAGTTTCAAGCTTAATTGATCTCTCTTTAATGTTAATGTTACCAAAATAATAGCTCATGGAATCTAAAATGACAGCGAGGCAAATGTACTGAATGCACCTTGCAAGTGTTTTTCTGCTTGATTACATAAATTAGATAACATTTCCCATTTCTTTAACCTGAGAAGAGTAACAAATATACTATATAGGCAACCAAGCTCAGTTTACAGGACTAGTAACCAGATGGTTGCAGTTTCTAATCTCTGGTGGCGCACTGCGGTTGTACCCTTGAGGAAGGTACTTAATGTTAATTGCTTCAGTAAACTATCTGTACTGTATCAATATCCCTATCACTGTTACAACATTTTAGACAAACATGTTTTAACTATGGACAGTGATTTAAGCTTACCTTTCTGCACTGATTTACACTGTGATATCATAAAGGTTGAAGGATGACACACAACTCCTGAATCATCTCCCATTCATCAGGTGTTAAGGTGTCGAGTGTGGGGTTGACAAGTGCTAAGGTGGGGATTATAGCATCTTTCATTTCCACAAATCTCCTCAGCATCATCAGTGTGGAGTTCCATCATATTACAGCATCTTGTTTTAGCCAGAGCTCCTGTAATCCCATTTGCTGATGAGTTGCTTTTAATCGTTCCGAGGCAATGGTACTCCTGTGAAAGTGATCCACCACACTTTTGACTTTATGCACAGTAGAATCCATTGCCTTGAGACCCTCCTTCACAATTAGGCTTAGTGTGTGGGCAAAACATGGCACATGTTTCCACCCTGTGATTTTAATGGCAGCTTTAATGTTGCTTGTATTGTCACTTACACATGCTACCACTTTGTCTTTAATTCCCCACTCTGAAGTAACTCTGAGGAACTCATCTGCCACATTTTGTGCAGTATGCCTTTCAGTAAATGAAAGCTGAGATGAGAGGTAAGCTGTTAATCTTTCACATAATGGCATGTGGCAGACATGTTTTTCTTGATGTCCAGCAGTCAGTGTTTCATTTATATGTTCTTGGATTTCAGTATGCAGGTTATCATAGTTGGGGTGAAAGGTTAAATGCCAGGGCCCTCCTGCTTGGTAGGCTGTGTCATGGGTCAAGTTTTCTTGTGTAAACCTTTGTCCTCCACTATGGAAAATGGCTGAAAATCTGTTGCAATCATCTTCACCAATTCCTCATCCACCTGCCGTTGCTTAATTGGCCCCATAGGTCATTTTACAAAGATAAGCATGATTGTTTGTTGTGGCCTTTTCTGTCTAACAGGTGCTGCAACTGAAGAAGTATTAGAGGTGGCTGTAGTTGAACTGGCACCTACACTGCCAGATGTGGACACTGTAACATTAAAGACAGCTGCAGTACCCAAAGCAGTTGAAGATATTGATGCTGTTGTAGGATTGGCTGCAGTGTCATCCTCTTTCTCTGCCAACATTTGGGTGCTGATGAATTATGTGTCTGTGCATATTAGAGGTTGATCCACCCTTATGGGAATAGGTCCTTTTGCAAATTTTACATTTTGCGGATGAATCTGAAACAGGCACAAAGTGATTCCAAATTCCACTTCTTTTCCGGCTACTCATTTCATCCTGTTTTACCTTCTCCTTGTTTTCTCTCTTGTTTGAGACTGTCGTTCGTGTCTTTTTTCAGCCGAGGTGACAAAAAGGGGCAGAGACACCTCAAAAGATTTTGTGATTGACACTCCATTTTAGAGAGATTTAAATTGTTTAATTTTCATTAAACAACTGAAGCAGCCTGTTCATTTTTGCTATCCTCATACATAATAAAAAAATAATTAAAAAAATTCACACCTTAATGTGTTGAAATGCTCTAGATTTCCATTTAATGGCCACTCTCCCCCATCAGGTAAGCAAGCTGATGAAGACCTGTGCCAAGAGACAGTCTGGCCCTAGTTGTTTACTCTGTGTCTTTAATCACGTTTGTGCATTTTAATACCTTTAAATGGTAAACAAACAATAATCCATATTTCACATAATTATTCAAGCAACTTTATTGTTATTTTATATTACATCAAGTGAAATTTGTCACTGTTATAATGGTTTTATAGTAGGCCTACAATATGTTCACATTATGGAGGCCTTAACAACATGATAATGTACAACATAATCCTCATTGCAGAGCATAGACCTGTAGGTTTTGATGACGCCTGCGCAGGTTTAACCAGCATTATACAGAATTATAATAATTTTGTGACTGACTTTTCTATGTTATTGTATTTAGCAGGTGTGCCTCACTCATTACAAATAAAATAAAAATAAAAGAACAAACATACACCAAGAATAAACGGCCATATGTATAAAATGTAAAGACGCTTTATTTCAGGCTAACAAGTAACCGCAACTATCCAAAATGCAAACCCACTCAATACAATATTAGCCTACCTGTTGGTTACAATAAAGACACTATATTACATCCCTGTCACAGTTGCTTATTGTAAAAACTTTATAGACATATTTCCACTGAATACAATAAATAAATACTGGTTGTGTTAGTATGACAACATATCTACTTTCTTGTAGTAGGCAGTTGTGGAGTTTTGAGTAGTGTGATAAGCTGTAATTTTCCCCTCAGGTCTTGCCGTACTTGGTTGGACGAGTCTTTGAGGCCTCTACATGCTTCTGTGTAACTTGTGCGACTTCTTTGCGGTTTGCGCAATGCAACAATGTCGCAAGTACTCTGCAATTTATACCTCTGCAAAGGCTATGCACAGCCTATGCAACATGATGTCCTTACACTTCTGTACAATAGTAGGTCTCAATGTATTGAATAAGGTCAGTACATTTTTCATGAAAGCAGGGAAACTCCTGTACCTTCAAATTTCTTCAGCTAATCTTTCCTGAAGCTGTTTCATTTTATGCTGTGCGGAACAAATGATGCTAGCTATCTATATCATTAGCTATTGTTAGCAAGCTTTATTTGGCCATGATACCAGGTTGCTAGCTAGATAGCTAGATAGATATCGATAGTTTTGCTTAGCTAATGTTAGTAGAGTAGCAGTGGCTTGACCGTGGCTCTGGTCTATCCCTGGGTCAGCGGACAAGGCCAGACCCCACCTAGTGCTTTGGGGGCAAGCAGGTACCAGTGGCTTTACCGTAGCCTGCCCAACTCCAAAGCACAGAATCTAGGACAGCACCCCAGGAGACCCCTGCCAGAAGACTCCAGACGCCATCCAGGATCCAGACCACTGCTACAGGACGCTGGAGACCAGAGGTGCCTAGTTGATGTTCACAAAGGCCTAGGCTCCCCAGCTCTCCTTCTTCACCCTGCAGCAGCACCACCAGGCAGATCCCGGAGGACGAGGTGCCAGGAGCAGCCGTGCAGAGGACTGGACCAGCGGAGCCACCTGCCACCCGGACGATGATGCCAAGACGCAGCCCCCTTTTCATATGCTAACAGGGCTAGGGGAACTGCATCCCAGTGTCACCCCCAGCCATTTACATTTTACATTTTAAGCATTTAGCAGGCGCTCTTATCCAGAGCGACTTACAAGATGTGCATCAATACATGGTAGGAATAATCATAGTTAGCGCGCGAGATCAGTGCAGGAATACAGCAATAGACATCATTGCAGGCATCTGCGTACCATACCTGTAACACCGGGAAGGAAAAGGTTAGTGAATTCTTTTTTTTTTTTTTTTTTTTCAAAGAATATAGTGTTGAACAAGTAAGCAGAGGTGAAGACAATTTAGCTAGATGGGCAGAGATCAGGGGTAGTGGAGTCTGAAGAGGTGGGTTTTGAGTCTCTTGCGGAAGATTGAAGTGATTCCGCAGTCCTGACCGATTGCGGGAGGTCGTTCCACCAATGAGGGACCAGGACAGAGAAGAGGCGAGACCGTGATGAGCGGCTGCCAGGCGCTCGGAGGATGGGGGCAGTCTGCCAGCGGAGGCGGAGCGGAGGGGTCTGGACGGGGTGTAGGGCGTGATGAGTGACTGGAGGTATGGGGAGCAGTACCTCTGGCGCTTGGGAAAGCGAGCACCAGTGACTTGAATCTGATGCGTGCTGCGATGGGGAGCCAGTGCAGAGAGGAGAGTAGAGGGGTGACGTGGGTGAACTCAGCTGGTTGAACACCAGGCGAGCAGCAGCGTTCTGGGAGTAGTTGCAGTGGCTTGATGGCACAGGCCGAAGGTCTGCCAGCAAGGAATTGCAGTAGCCCAGACGTGAGATCACCAGGGCCTGGACCAGGAGTTGAGTGGCCTCTCCGGATGTTATGGAGGGAGAAACGGCAGGTCCGAGTGATCGCTGTAATATGGCACGAGAAGCACAGCTGGTTGTCCAGGGTTACCCCAAGACTCTGGCAGACTGGGACGGAGACACTATGGAGCCTTCCACGGTGATTGACGCATCAATCATCGGAGCCCTTCGCTGGGAGGAAGAGCAGCTCTGTCTTCCCCAGGTTCAGCTTCAGGTGGTGGGTGGACATCCATGCGGAGATGTCAGCCAGGCATGCAGAGATCCATGCCGGGACCTGGGTATCAGATGGAGGGAAGGAGAGAAAGAGTTGAGTGTCATCAGCATAACAGTGATAGGAAAAACCATGAGCAGAAATAACAGAGCCAAGTGACTTGGTGTACATAGAAAATAGGACAGGGCCTAGCACTGAGCCCTGCGGGACACCGGTAGAGAGGGTGCGGGGAGAGGAGAGGGATCCTCTCCAGGCCACCTGGTAGGACCGGTCAGCCAGGTAGGACTCAAACCATGTCAACACAGATCCAGATATTCCCATCTCGACGAGAGATGAGAGCAGGATCCGGTGGTCCACAGTGTCGAATGCCGCCGACAGGTCGAGGAGGAGGAGGACGGAGCTAAGGGATCGGGACTTAGCGACATGAAGAGCCTCAGTGACCGCAAGGAGAGCAGTCTCTGTGGAGTGGCCTGCTCTGAACCCAGATTGGTTAGGATCAAGCAGGTCGTTCTGTGAGAGATGAGCAGACAGTTGATTATAGACAGCCGCTCTAACGTTTTGGAGAGGAATGGGAGGAGAGAGACAGGTCAGTAGTTAGAGATGACAGCAGGATTCATAGGGTTTTTTTGAGGAGGGGGACAACCTGAGCGCATTTGAGGGAGGAGGGGACAGAGCCAGAGGAAAGAGAGGAGTTGATGACATTGGAGACAAAGGGGAGGATGTCCATAGCAATGGACTGGAAGAGGTGGGAAGGAATGGGATCAAGAGGGCAGGTGGTGGGACGGTGGGAGAGAACAAGTTGAAGGATGTCTGAGTCAGGGAGGGGTGAGAAGGAGGACAGAGGAGTGGGAGGTTTAGGTAGCGGGATGGGAGAGGGAGAGGTTGGGGGGAAGGAGTTGCGAATAACCTCAACCTTCTCGTGAAAGAAGGATGAGAAGTCATCGGCGGTTATAGAGGAGGGGTGGGGGAGGAGAGGGGTGAGGAGAGAGGAAAACGTAGCATAGAGTTTACGTGGGTTGGAAACAGAAGATTGAATCTTAGAAAGGAAAAATGCAGACTTAGCAGAGGAGAGGTTAGTGGAGAAGGAAGCCAGGAGTGTGTGGAAGTCAGACAGAGCTACAGGGGATTTGGATTTTCTCCATTTCCTTTCTGCCACATGCAGCTTCAGTCAGTTAGCCCGAATGGAATCAGTTAGCCAGGAGGCGGGGGGTCGAAGACGAGCGGGTTTAGCGGATAGAGGACAGAGTAAGTCAAAGGAGGAGGAGAGAGAGGAAAGTAGGGTGGATGAAGTTACCTCAGCAGGTAGCTGAAAGAAGGCATCAGTAGGGGGAAGGGAAGATAGGACAGTAGCTGACAGGGCAGCGGGAGAGAGAGAGCGGAGGTTGCGACGGACAAGGACAGTGGGAGCAGGTGAAGATGGTTTAGGCACAGAGGGGAGTGGGAGGGAGAAAGACAGAAAGCAATGGTCAGACACATGTAGAGGCGGTACCGTAATGTTGGGTGAGGTGCAGTTCCTGGTGAAGACCAGGTCCAGTTGGTTACCAGCCTTGTGGGTGGATGGGGATTCAGCCATGGTGAAGTCAAAGGACTGAAGCAGGGGGAGGAATGCAGAGGTCTGGGAGGTCTCTAGCTGCAGGTTGAAGTCCCCGAGGAGTCAGACGGGAGTGCCATCCTCAGGGAAGGCACTGAGTAGGGCATCCATCTCGTCTAGGAGACGAGCCCTGCCCCCACCCTCCTCCCCCTCCATCAAATACAACCACTGCAACCCAGCCTGACTCACCTCAGCTCCCCTCATGATATACACTACAGCTCCTCAGCACAAAATACCTTGACCCTATCCAAGCCACACCACAGTCAGATGGACAAGACATGCCACTCCCCCAGACACCCCCCACTACAGTTGAGGAGGAAGTGGACTTGGAAACCCTCAACATGGTGGAAGAGCCCACCCCCTCCCCAGATACCACAGATTCTGGTCACCCCTCTGACTGGTCCAAAGCAAAATTGGAAAACTAAACAGAAACACAGACAAGTCAATAAAGCAGAAAAGCCTACTCCCATCACACCTAATAATAGCCTTCAACCTTTCCCTTCATCTAAAGCCACCCAAACAGTCTCAGACCCCCCAAACTACTACAACAAGTACTAAAAGTACCTCCCCGCTCCAAGAAACAAAAAAAGCCCCCCAACAGGTTCATAAAACAGTGATGCACCCACACCCACCCTACGCCAAACCCAATAAAACTGATTCAGTTCCCAACCCCTGCAATAACTTTCCCCTTTTATATTTTTTTCCATGCCTATCACAGTTACATCTATCAATACCCAAAGCATCAAATATTAGAACAAACAACATGCAGTCTTCTTCATCCTGCAACAGCTGCCCTCGGACGTCATCCTCCTACAGGAGTGTGGGACTCCATTCCACTCCATGGATGACAGTGTGAGGGAGGGATGGAGAAGGGGAGACTCTCTCTGGTCTGGCTCAAATATAGCTTGAACTGACGGGTTGGCACATTGATCAAGAACTCCTATGTCAGAATAACATCATCTGACATAGTAGAGAGTGGGCGAAACCTTGTCACTGACCTTGTGATCAATGTGTACAACCCTACTAACGAGGCCGGGAGGGAATTCAGACCATTAATCACCCCCCGTATGCCGGTGGTCGTGGGGTGGATTTCAACTGTGCCCTTTAGGATGAGGACCACAGCAGACCAAAGAGGGATCAATCCAGCAGGGAGCTGCAGTCCATCATAAAAAATGTCTCCCTCCACGAAGCCGGGGGTGGCTCTCCCCCTCAATACACGTGGGTGAGTTCCTCTGGCGCCTCCTTCTCCAGAATAAACATGTTTTTGCTCTTTCTAAGCCTGAGAGTTTCCTCCTATGCCATCGGAGCAGTGCACTTCTCAGATCACCACAGGGTGACTATGGACTGGGAGAAGACCATCACGGTGGGTAGGGGTCCCTGGAGGATGAATATCAGACACCTCTAGGACCCCAAGGTGCGCCTCTCCCTCTCGAGACGAAATATATCTTCCACTCCAAACTTCAGGGTCTCGAGGAGGATGAGAGGTCTACCAGCTACTTCTTCCACAAGGCCTGGTCAAGGAAAACTAACATCTTCTTCCTTTATAACAACAGAGGGGTGGTGGTGTCTGAAGAGGCAGTGGTCCAGGAGGTGGTCAGGGAGTTCTACCGGGGCCTGTATGCCAATAGGGCTCTCATGGACACCTTCCTGGACAGCCTGGACAGATGCCTGGAGGGACAGAGCATGGAGGGGGAGCTGAGCATTGAGGAGCTCACCTGGGCCGTGCGCTCCCTTAACTTACATAAAGCTCCTGGTCCTGATGGAATCTCACGCCTTCTGGGATCTCCTGAAGGATGACGTGGCAGATGTTTTCAAAGCAGCTTTCAGGGAGGGGAGCCTGGGCAACTCACTGCAACAGAGCTCAGTGGCCCTTGTCTCAAAGAAGGGGAACCTTAACCCTCTGAGGTCCGTGCTAAGCTTAGAGAAGGTTTGTGATTTTGGCGTGGTCTGATATTTATCTCAATTTCATCAACTTAACACACACTTACTCCAAAGTGTTTGATATTTTTATTTGAAGGACAATCACAGCTACATTTATATGCCATCAATAGTTTGGTCAGTATCATATGCAGCTTGTAAATAGATCTACAAACACACAAGTTATAAAGAGTAAATCTTTCTGCCGTCACAAAAGTTGTGAAAGCACACACTAAACTATAGTGACAAATTGTTTTGCCAATATGCGTTTGTTCATCAAGGTCTTGGTTATGTAAGGGTGTGAAAATAGTTTAGCACATCTGAGATCTAAATAGCTAAAAAACAGTTTTTATCAGAACTGGTCACATTTATTTCAGGCTGTGGGAGGGCTATATGCTAATTTCATGAATATTCATGATCCACACCTTAGGTTTGTCCACACCTGTAAGATCTGTCAGATGGGCCATCTCTCTCTCAAAGGCCGTCAGACAAAGAGAAAAGCCATCAGAGTAAGCAATAGTCAGTGAGCCATGCAGAAGACAGAAAAAAAAGATTTTTTTTTTCATTTGGGAAGATTCATTGAAAACAAACTATATAAAAAAAATTCCAAATTAAAACATGGTGAGACAATCTGTTCTTTCACGCTCTTTGGTGTCACTTCTCAAAACAGTTTCTGGTCAACTGTAGACACAAGGGAATGTCACAAACCGCTGTTTCCCCGACATCTTGCAGAGTACGCATTTCTTGCAACCAACAGAAGCTAATTTGCCAACATCCAGAGTCTGTCTGGCAGTGGACACAGGCACATGATCAAAAGTAGCCAGTTTTCTGGGTTTAAGATATAAGCGTCTGTAGGAAAACGAAAGCAAAATCCATGTCTGCGAAGACACGGAAAGACAAACAAAACAAAACAACCAACGATCAGGAACAAACAAAGCAAAGTAAATAGGTAAATCCAAAACGTATCCAAAAATTTGGTATAAACTAAACGCTGGGAATCTAAACAACAACAAGCACACGAACAAACAAGTTCTCAAGAGGCAAGAAACATTAATCACAATAGGTACTATCAAGCTAAGCTAGATAATGTCCAAGCGCCGAAACAGAGAATGCCAGCTGGTTAAATATCCTCCTGTTAATTATTCGCAGTAGTTCGCAATGATTCTGATTTGTTTCCATATAGCGTCACAAGACGCTGGAATTCATATATTTGGAAATAAAATAAATATCAGCATACACCGTCTGTTGCTGGCAGATCACAACCGTAAACACAGACAAGATGCGATATAATGTCGGGACATTGTTTACGCCGCGATTTCACACATGGCCCCACGCCCCTTCCCGAGACTAGCACCTAGTTACCATGTCAATAGAAGGGCGATGGCACTTCCAGGTAAAAAAGAGAGTAAAAGGCAAGGTTTACTTTTGGTCTAATTAACCTAATTTAAAAAATCGCATATTATTTGCCAGTGCTCAAATCCGAAAGTCACGATTCTAAGGTTTCTGTCAATGTTTTTGCCGCGTGTGTATGATAAAATTTTGCGACGTTAGAAATAGTAATATACTTTTATTGCTGCTGGGATCGTCGGCGATCCCGTCGACCTCAGGGGGTTAAGGACCTCTGGAACTGGTGGCTAATCAATCTCCTCTCAGTTTATTATAAGATCATGGCTAAATCACTGATGAAGAGGTTCCAAGACCTACTACCAGTGGTGATCGGCCGCAACCAAACATTGTGTTCCTGGGAGGTCCATAAACGACAATCTGTTCCTCATGAGTGATATCATTATCCACTCCAGGGAGCGCAGGTCCCCCCTAGAACCTCTCAGTCTAGACCAGTGCTTCTCAATTGTTTTCTGTTACGCCCCCCCTAGGAAGAAGAAAACATTTCGCGGATGGGGGTGCTACGCGAAAAAAAGCTGAGACCAGTTTATGTATTTCGAGGACCGGGGGGAGGGTGCTACGCAAAAAAAGCTGAGAACGCTTCGTTTATTTCGCGGACCGGGGGGTGCTACGCGAAAAAAGCTGAGAACAGTTTATGTATTTCGCGAACCGGGGGGGTGCTACGCGCCCCTCGGAACCGGTCCACGGTGCTAAAAAGGTTGTTTTTTTAACGTTTTCTTCAATTTTGCGCCCCTCTTGCACCCCCCACGCTACGCCTCTGGTCACACGCGCCCCCCCTGGCATCGCCCCACTATTTGAGAAACACTGGTCTAGACCAAGAGAAGACCTTTGACAGGGTTAGCCATGTGTGCCTGGAGAGGGTGCTGGAGAGGTTTAACTTTCCAAATCGCCTCTGGCACTGGACCAGGATGTGCTTGGGGGACATCTCGGACAGAGTGGTTGTCAATAAGCCTCGTTTCCCATCAGGTCCAGCATCAGGCAGGGGTGCCCTCTAGCACCCCTCCTGTATGTCATCTACCTTGAGCCATTTCTACAAGCTATCCAGCGAAACGAAAACATCAGGGAGTACCTACTGCCAGGTGGTCATGGGGAGTGGCTCGGGGTGATGGCGTACATGGATGACATCACCATCGTTGGCACAGATAGTCGTTCCATCACCACCACTACAAAGGTGGTGGATGATTTCTGTGTGACCACAGGCACCCTAGTCAACTGTCATGAAGTGAGTCGTCATCATGAAGTGAGTCGCTAACTTGTTCTTTCCCTGTACCCACAGAAAACATAAAGCTTCTGAAGGTCACCTTCCAGAATGACGGGAGAGGGAACTAGAGCTGGGAGGTGACCCTCCCTCACGTCCAGAGAAAAATCAAGAGCTGGAGCTGTCCTGAAGGCAATAGTCCTTCCCAGCCTTCTTTATATTCCCCCAGACAGGGCCACTAGCAAACTTGTTGATAGAACGACGTTTCGCTTTGTCTGGCCGAGATAAATGGAGAGGCTGGGGAGGATAACCCTGATGAATGAGGAGGAGATAGGGGGCAGGGGGGTCCCAGATATAACATTGATCATATTAGCACAGGGTCTGGCCGCACTGGTCCAGAACACCCTGGTGGGAGGAGTTGACCCCTGGTATATTTGCTAAGTACTATGTGTAGGCTGGACCTTGCTGTGCCATACAGCTGGGACCCCCCCATACAGCTGCAGAGCCCTGAGGGATTTTGCCTTCAGGATGGGATTGGTCAGGGCTGGGTTGCCCTCATGGACATACAAAAATACAATGTCCTTTTTGAGATCGGGAGAGACCATGACGCTCCCAAGGGGCAACCCGACCCTGAACCCCGAAACTGTATGGAAAAATGAAAACCATAAAACATTGAACAATAAACAGAAGGACATAACATGGATGTGTTACGTCCCTTTACTTTGTATTAGCACTACTTCGTGTTTCCTTTTGGATTTGCCTGCTGCTGTGTTTCCTTGATTTCTCCCCGTTAGGTGGAGATGGCGTCAGTACCCTGCTGGGACCTGCTTGAGGACGCACATGGTTTCAGGGAACCCTCCAAGCAATGTGACGAGAGAAGATGCGGCTGGACATCGCTGGGCTACATCACGGAGGAGACTTTTAAAAAGATGCGGGACTATATATAGAGGTTGCCACCTGAATGCCATCAGTTCCCTTTACAACATTGTTAATTACAGCTTGGTGATTGCGTTACTCTGATTATCCGCCTAGTTGCTAATTAATAAATATTGCTATTCGTAATACCATTATGGGAACTCCGAGGAGAAGACCTCCCCTATCATCTTCGAGGGTCTGGAACCGCTAGCTGGCTGCCCGGTGAGACCTTGCAACCTGCTTTTGTCTTTTAAAGGACTTTCATGTTATAAATAGAGAGAACAATCATCAAATGTATTCATATTAATAAATATATGTCTAACTTTTCTATACCACCGTTTCACTGGTACTCCTTACGGGTTGTGGTTATTGATTAAGTGGCTTAGTGTTACATCCGATATTGTACGCCTGGTTATTACAACGCAGGTTGATTGCTATCCGTAACAGATGTCTGCTCATAACTGTCTCCCCACCAGACTAGCGCTGTCTAATTCATGTTTAAACAGTGCTTAGCCCTGATGGTTGAGAGGATCCTGGTGGTTGCAGCACCAGTTGAGGATCATTAACACCATCAAGCAGGTTCTGTGGGAGACAAGGAACATCAAGGTCTACTAACAACAAACAGTGGACCTGGTCACTCTCCGGAGGAGGATTCAAAACCTCCTCCAGGATGACGTTTTGGTGGACTTTTTGAAGGACGAGAGAGGGGCAAGGAGGAAATGGGGGGTGAGACACTGGAAATTACTCATTATATAGCTCACCCCCTGCTCTGGGAAGCCAACCCCTGCAGTTGGAATGCCAAGTTTTGAATGAAATTCATTGTAAATTTGTGAAGAATTTTTAAAAACCAATAAAAGAACACTGAAATGGAAAAGCAAAATCCCTCGACTCTTGATTCCGTGGTGTCCACCGCTACATTATGATGTTTAAAAACATGTTGGTTGAAAGCTGAGTGCGATGTAGGCGGAGCCAGTCAATCGAATGAGTAAAATGAACGAATCAACTGAGAAAACAAATCATTACTCCAGAGTCAATTTGAACGAATCATTCGCGAACTCCATTTCACCAGTTGTGAGTGTGATTTTTGTGCTAGGTACGCGACACCCTCTGCAACCCCCTCTGTGTAGGTCGCAAAGGTTGTGTTGATGTTGCAAAGCCCGGGTTGTGTTGCTGTCGTTTATTGTCATTTGAGCATGTAGAGGCCTTTAGCAGTTAGGCTACCCGGGTAGTCGGGTACTGAACACTGAATACTGATCATACTGAATACTGAACATACTGAAAACTCAAACTCATGGCAGTTGTATCGAACGCTCCGGAGATGCATTGCTCGTCTCGGGCCAGACCGACAGCCTGTAGCAGATACTGAGCCTGCAGTATTTGGAGAGGCTCACTGCTGCGGTTTTTCTGCTTGGCCGAGCTTGTTGATGATGTAGTGGTAACTCTATATCCTCAAAAAAGTTTAAATAAAAGTGCTTTTGCACTTTGTAAATTATTTTCTGTTTCAAATAACAGTTGATCTAGTACAGAGTAAAAACATATATATTAAATTAGAAACTGTTACAACTTATGCATAACTTCATAAGTCAGTCACCATCTAAAAATGTAATGAAACAGAAACAATACCAATTATAAATAGGCATACAATTAAATAAGATATCATGCCCCCTACTTACCAAAAATGAATACAACACTTAATAAGAGTTGATGTGTAAGGCATGCAGGTCGTTGCCCAGAAGTTATGAAGTCCAGATAGCTCAATCTTCGAAAACCCTGAAAAGTTTGATTCATTTAATGGTTCTGACTCAGATTAAATGATTCATCAAAAAGAATTGAACAGCCCAGTACTATCTTGTATGAATTCAGACGAGAAGCAGAAGCCGACTGTGAGTGTGTGTCACCACAGGCCAAACCCACCCGCGTAGGAGGAATAAACAAGTTGGTGAGGGTGGGTTGGGAAAGCGGCAGGGATTTCTGGGAAACGGGCAAGTCAAAGAAAGGGGGTAGTGGCCTGGTTGAAAATGGGAAGCTAGCAACCTTTACGTTAGCAGTTCCAAAAAGAAAATAGCCTGAATATATTATATAATGTATCTAACATTATTTGTTTTAAACGCAAATGTTATTGCAATACTGTTGTCGTTCATGTCACAATTTCCCTGGCTCGTTTTGACATAGCTATAGTTGCTAGCTAATGCTAACTGAGCTAGGTAATATGATAGCTTTAGTCCAGAAAGTGTAATATATGTGTAAAGTGTGATGTTTTGTTAATGAGGTTAGCTGCCGTGGTTGTCTGCTGCCTAGCTAAAAGTGTGGTCTTGCAGCCGCCACCTCAAAACTTACAACAGTGATTGGAATTGACTCTCTCCTGCAATATATTGAAGTGGATAGGAATGGTTACCATAACCTGTTGTGCCAGTCACAACATGTAGCTGCAGCTAGTTAATGTCAGTCAGTAGAAGGGTAATATGTTTTTTATTTAATGGTACCATTTCCCAGAGTCTGACTTTCCATCCTAACTACTTGCTAGTTTGGAGTGACACGAGTAGGAGGTAACTTACAAAACAAATTGTCTTAAAGCGACTTTTCCCGCTTGAAAAATCTGAAGGCATTGATACGTAAGAAATTAACTGCTGAAAAGTTCCGTCCATTGTGTAATATGCATCTTTCTAGCCACAAGCGATCTCAATGGTAAGCTTAGCTTCTAAGCTTCTAGCGCACACTTGCATCTGACTGAAATATTCTCAACTAAAAATAAATTTTATAGGAGAATCTGACCTCAACCATGGCCAGTTAGACTAAGGGATCCCACCACACTGGATACTTATTCAAAAACAAACACAATCTTCAGTTTGATGTAATAGGGTTTATTGTATATGATGCGAGATTACATACAAGAAACCTTCACTCCTAACTAAAAAAAGAAACAGTCACTTCAGCTGACCTAACTATGCACTATATACATATATGTATGCTGTGTACATACATCTACTGATGCCTCTGGACACATCATCAGTGATGTTCCTGGAATCATTGGGCGTTTCGGGTCTTTCAACATTATACGCCCTCCTCCAGGTGACCCAGCCGGGGCTGATCAGACCCCAGCTTGTGTCCAGATGGCTAGCTAGCTACCATGACTCCATGGATCTCCTCTTTTGAGCCACAGCCATCTTGAGGCCCTTTCTGCCGCATCGGTGGTACTGCGGATGGCTCTCCTCTTCCTCTCTCCATCGATGCCCAAACTACTGAAGGCTCTGGCTAAGGAACGGGCTGCAAATCCTCTGCATCCAACCTCCACAGGGAAACACCTTGCTCTCCAACCAGCCTGCTGACAGTCGCTGACCAGTCCTGCGTACTTGGAGCTTCCTCTCAAAGGCTTCTTCCAGCGATCTTCCCACGGGACTGTCAACTCCAGCAGCACTGCTTGCTTGGTGGACTCAGACACAAGGACAATGTCTGGTCGCAGGGTGGTGACTGCAATATGGCTGGGGAACTTCAGCTGATGTTCAAGGTCCACCAACAACTGCCAGTCTCTTGCAGACATCAGGATGCCTGCAGATGTTCTTCTGGCAGGAGTTGGCTTGTCCCCAGCTCTGACAAAGGCGATGGTTTTCTTGGAGGGTCGGAACTGTTTTGCCCATGCCAGTCCTGCGCTGATAGCTTCAGCGATGGTCTTAAGGACTTGGTCATGCCTCCACCTGTACCGTCCATCTCCAAGTGCCCTTGTACAGCAACTGAGGATGTGTTCCAGGGTTCCTCGCTTGGAACACAGTGGGCATGCTGGTGTCTCTACTATGCCCCATGTGTGCAGATTTGACGGGCTTGGGAGCACATCATACACTGCCTGGATGAGGAATTTAATGCGTTGAGGCTCGGCTTTCCAAAGCTCAGCCCAGGTCACTTTCCTCTCAACCGCATTCTCCCATCTCGTCCAAGCTCCCTGTTGCTTCATTCCCACTGCCTTGCAGGTTCTCGTCTCCTCCACTGCTGCTCTCACCTCGTCCTGAACAAGACGTCGCCCTTCCTTCCCCTGGTGTTCATTTGGGGAGTTGGAAAGGATCCCAACCCAGCTCGACCTCGTGTGACCACTCCCACCAGGCTCCTGTGACGCAGCCTTGCATCTGCCTCTTGAACCGCTTCCTCTGCCCTCCATTTCCTGCCAGTCCTCACTTGGATCCCTGCTTTAGCCACCTTCGGATCGCTGTACTGAACCACTTCTCTGGCTCTAGTTACCTTAAATTCCTCCTCCAAGGATTTGAAGGGCAGTTGCAGTTTGTTGCTCTTCCCATAGAGTGCGATGCTGCTCAGGCTCCTTGGTAGTCCAAGCCATCTCCGGAGGTGGTTGCTGACCTTCCTCTCTAAGGTCTCAACTGTTGAGATGGGGACCGAGTAGACGAGGAGGGGCCACAGGATCCTGGGAAGAATGCCATGTTGGTAGACCCAGGCTTTAAATTTCCCAGGTAGGCCTGACTTGTCCACAGATTTCAGCCAGCCATCCAACTCAGTGCATGTCGACTGGATAGATGTTGTATCTCTCAGAGAGCAGTCAAAAACCTTGCCCAAGCTCTTGACTGGCTTCTCTGTGATAGTTGGGATGGCTGTGCCTGTGATGTTAAACCGAACTTGTCCTCCACCTTCCCTTTCCTCAGCACCATAGATCTGGATTTGGCGGGTTTGAAACGCATCCGGCCCACTCCACCAGCTTTTCAAGTCCCTTCAGAATCCACCGGCAGCCTGGGACTGATTCTGTCGTGACTGTGAGGTCATCCATGAATGCCCTGATGGGTGGTTGCCGTTGTCCGGAATTCGTGCGGGGCCCTCTGCACTCTGGCTCAGCAGATTTAGTGAGCATGTTCATGGCTAGTGAGAAAAGTGTCACCGAGATAGTACACCCTGTGATGATGCCGATCTCCACCTTGTGCCAACTGGATGTTATTGCTCCTGAAGAGACCCTCATCCTGAAATTGCTGTAATAATCAGCGATGAGGTCTTTACACCTGCTGGGTACATGATGTTTCGTCAAAGTGAGCTGAACGAGCTTGTGTGGAATGGAGCCGAATGCATTTGCCAGGTCAAGCCACAGCACTGATAGGTTGCCTTTGTTCTCTCTGGCCTCCCGAATGAGCTGTGTCACCACACCGGTATGCTCCAGACATCCTGACATTCCTGAAATGCCGCCTTTCTGGACAGATGTATCGATGTAGGTGTTCTTTGCCAGGTAGGTACACAGCCGTTTGGAAACAGCGCTGAAGAAAACCTTTGCCTCAACACACAGCAGGGAGATGATGCGGAACTGGTCTAGCTGAGTGGAGTTTTCCTCCTTTGGGATCCATACCCCTTCAGCCACTCTCCATTGTTCAGGGATCTTCCCCCTTCGCCAGAAGACTCGCAGGATTTTCCACAGATGCAGCAGGAGTTTGGGACAGTTCTTATACACTTTGTATGAAGTGCCACTCGGTCCTGGAGCAGAGCTTGCCCTTGCTTTGCGGACAACCTCCTGACTTCCTTCAGCTGCAGCTCCGACATGTCAAACTGCACTTCTGGTTCAGGGGGTCTATGAGGTTGTTACACTCTCCCAACTCCTGCTCTCTTTGGGGTCGCTGCACGTCTGCTTCAGATGTTGGTCTATGTCTTCCTGCGAGGAGGCCAGTTTGCCGCTGCGCTTCTGCCCCAGCAAATCCTTAATGAACTTGAAGGGGTTAGCGATGAAAGCAGCACGTTTACGTGCCCTCTCGCGCCGCCGCCTCCGATGCCACTCTGCCCGGCGGAGAACTGTGATGTTTTTCCGAAGGATGCACATTAGCTGGGCCAGGCCTGTGCGTTCCTCTTGTCCTGCCGCCTTGTACTGGGACTTCAGCGCTTTCATCTCCTGCCTGATGTTGTGGATCCTTACAGCTCTTTGATTCTTTGAGTAAGATGTTCGGAGCTTTTCTTCTCCTCCTCGCCGAACCGTTCAGCTGCGATGCTGACAATGATTGTTGTCATAGCTTGTAGCCTCCTGTCGGCCTCTCCCTTTGCCATTGCCTCCAGAATTTGGTCGACATCGTCGTCGAACTGCTTCCAGAGTGAGGTCATGCTAGCTGCAGGCCATTTGATCCGCCTCCTGTCAGACTTGATGCTCGAGGGGTTAGTTTGCAACACTTGAGGTTCTGGGCACTATGGGGTGACTCCGGGCCTGGCACCTCCTGCGTCTCACCAGGTGTAACACCTGTGCGTTGTGTTGCTTCTGCTCCCAACGGGCACTTCATCCTCGCTCGGTGGATCTTTAAGCCATGGATGTTTTTGCAGACTTTACCGCATGTACACTGCTTGCTCATAGTCGTTTGTCCGTTGCCTGGGTCTGTTAACGTTGTGTCCGTCCGACTGGGGTGCTCATCCTCCCCCTCTCGGGCACCCCTGGGGTATTTTTCCATTAAGTTCATCGTAGCTTGGTTGGGTTCCTCCTCACGGAGGATACAGATTGGGTTGCTGGCCCGTTCTGCCCGGTTGCCGTCTCTCCGGGCTGTCACTGACTCTCCAGTAGTCACCACACTCTTCATGGTTGTCATCCAGTCTTTCCTGGCTGTCACTGATCACTCAGGGTATTCGCTGTGTACATACATCTACTGATGCCTCTGGACACATCATCAGTGATGTTCCTGGAATCATTGGGCGTTTCGGGTCTTTCAACATTATACGCCCTCCTCCAGGTGACCCAGCCGGGCTGATCAGACCCCAGCTTGTGTCCAGATGGCTAGCTAGCTACCATGACTCCATGGATCTCCTCTTTTGAGCCACAGCCATCTTGAGGCCCTTTCTGCCGCATCGGTGGTACTGCGGATGGCTCTCCTCTTCCTCTCTCCATCGATGCCCAAACTACTGAAGGCTCTGGCTAAGGAACGGGCTGCAAATCCTCTGCATCCAACCTCCACAGGGAAACACCTTGCTCTCCAACCAGCCTGCTGACAGTCGCTGACCAGTCCTGCGTACTTGGAGAGCTTCCTCTCAAAGGCTTCTTCCAAGCGATCTTCCCACGGGACTGTCAACTCCAGCAGCACTGCTTGCTTGGTGGACTCAGACACAAGGACAATGTCTGGTCGCAGGGTGGTGACTGCAATATGGCTGGGGAACTTCAGCTGATGTTCAAGGTCCACCAACAACTGCCAGTCTCTTGCAGACATCAGGATGCCTGCAGATGTTCTTCTGGCAGGAGTTGGCTTGTCCCCAGCTCTGACAAAGGCGATGGTTTTCTTGGAGGGTCGGAACTGTTTTGCCCATGCCAGTCCTGCGCTGATAGCTTCAGCGATGGTCTTAAGGACTTGGTCATGCCTCCACCTGTACCGTCCATCTCCAAGTGCCCTTGTACAGCAACTGAGGATGTGTTCCAGGGTTCCTCGCTTGGAACACAGTGGGCATGCTGGTGTCTCTACTATGCCCCATGTGTGCAGATTTGACGGGCTTGGGAGCACATCATACACTGCCTGGATGAGGAATTTAATGCGTTGAGGCTCGGCTTTCCAAAGCTCAGCCCAGGTCACTTTCCTCTCAACCGCATTCTCCCATCTCGTCCAAGCTCCCTGTTGCTTCATTCCCACTGCCTTGCAGGTTCTCGTCTCCTCCACTGCTGCTCTCACCTCGTCCTGAACAGACGTCGCCCTTCCTTCCCCCTGGTGTTCATTTGGGGAGTTGGAAAGGATCCCAACCCAGCTCGACCTCGTGTGACCACTCCCACCAGGCTCCTGTGACGCAGCCTTGCATCTGCCTCTTGAACCGCTTCCTCTGCCCTCCATTTCCTGCCAGTCCTCACTTGGATCCCTGCTTTAGCCACCTTCGGATCGCTTGAGTCCCTGTACTGAACCACTTCTCTGGCTCTAGTTACCTTAAATTCCTCCTCCAAGGATTTGAAGGGCAGTTGCAGTTTGTTGCTCTTCCCATAGAGTGCGATGCTGCTCAGGCTCCTTGGTAGTCCAAGCCATCTCCGGAGGTGGTTGCTGACCTTCCTCTCTAAGGTCTCAACTGTTGAGATGGGGACCGAGTAGACGAGGAGGGGCCACAGGATCCTGGGAAGAATGCCATGTTGGTAGACCCAGGCTTTAAATTTCCCAGGTAGGCCTGACTTGTCCACAGATTTCAGCCAGCCATCCAACTCAGTGCATGTCGACTGGATAGATGTTGTATCTCTCAGAGAGCAGTCAAAAACCTTGCCCAAGCTCTTGACTGGCTTCTCTGTGATAGTTGGGATGGCTGTGCCTGTGATGTTAAACCGGAACTTGTCCTCCACCTTCCCTTTCCTCAGCACCATAGATCTGGATTTGGCGGGTTTGAAACGCATCCGGGCCCCTCCACCAGCTTTTCAAGTCCCTTCAGAATCCACCGGCAGCCTGGGACTGATTCTGTCGTGACTGTGAGGTCATCCATGAATGCCCTGATGGGTGGTTGCCGTTGTCCGGATTCGTGCGGGGCCCTCTGCACTCTGGCTCAGCAGATTTAGTGAGCATGTTCATGGCTAGTGAGAAAAGTGTCACCGAGATAGTACACCCTGTGATGATGCCGATCTCCACCTTGTGCCAACTGGATGTTATTGCTCCTGAAGAGACCCTCATCCTGAAATTGCTGTAATAATCAGCGATGAGGTCTTTACACCTGCTGGGTACATGATGTTTCGTCAAAGTGAGCTGAGCGAGCTTGTGTGGAATGGAGCCGAATGCATTTGCCAGGTCAAGCCACAGCACTGATAGGTTGCCTTTGTTCTCTCTGGCCTCCCGAATGAGCTGTGTCACCACACCGGTATGCTCCAGACATCCTGACATTCCTGAAATGCCGCCTTTCTGGACAGATGTATCGATGTAGGTGTTCTTTGCCAGGTAGGTACACAGCCGTTTGGAAACAGCGCTGAAGAAAACCTTTGCCTCAACACACAGCAGGGAGATGATGCGGAACTGGTCTAGCTGAGTGGAGTTTTCCTCCTTTGGGATCCATACCCCTTCAGCCACTCTCCATTGTTCAGGGATCTTCCCCTTCGCCAGAAGACTCGCAGGATTTTCCACAGATGCAGCAGGAGTTTGGGACAGTTCTTATACACTTTGTATGAAGTGCCACTCGGTCCTGGAGCAGAGCTTGCCCTTGCTTTGCGGACAACCTCCCTGACTTCCTTCAGCTGCAGCTCCGACATGTCAAACTGCACTTCTGGTTCAGGGGGGTCTATGAGGTTGTTACACTCTCCCAACTCCTGCTCTCTTGCGGGGTCGCTGTACGTCTGCTTCAGATGTTGGTCTATGTCTTCCTGCGAGGAGGCCAGTTTGCCGCTGCGCTTCTGCCCCAGCAAATCCTTAATGAAGGATTATATATATATATATAAAACATGTACTGATAATTCTATGTATAGTCTTATAGTCTATCCACTGCGCGACTCGGGAACGCTGACAATAAATTCTGCAGAATCCTTGATACAAGTGTACAAGAATTAAACGTGGCGGGATTTATTTATTTAACCTTTAGTCCATGTCCTTTCCTCCTCATGCCATCGGAGAGTCGCTGGACTGGACACGTAAATTCCAGTGATGGGTCAGCCTTGGTCACCGCCATCCGTGGTCATTGTGAGGGGAGGATGACTGTTGCCTTGAGCCACAGATTACGATGTCTGAGCCTTAGCTTCAGATCGCCAAGTCTGAGTTTCAGCCCCAACATGTGACCATCACTCATCGGACAGAGACACTTTTACTGCTGCACAAATGAACCTTTGATTTGAAATTATGTTTGACTTAATCCTTGTATTACGAGTTCTGAATCACTGTACAATTTATATGCCTAGTATATCTGCCTCGTTATAAGTCCTTGACGTGTAGACCTCCACGCATAGCATCTAGGCAATATTTTTGTTTGAATTCTCATCCTGATAATATGCTAACAATGGTTTATTTATATATAAATGCGAAATGTTACTGGCAAGGTTAACAAAATGAACAGGAATGAACCCAAGTGCAGATATTATGTTACATGAGAGATCTATTGGAAAGTATAGGGACAGATCACGGAACTCGTGGGTGCAAACTCCTCTTGTTTTCACTTCCACTCCCTTTGTGACTCTTCAGTCACAGTTACACATGTCATGCTATCCCTATTGTCTGTTGTCAGACCCTGTCCTGCCAGACAGCAAGCCGCTATCTCAAGGCTTAAGCAATCATCAAGACGATGACTATCGCCTGGAAGGAGACCTAACAGCAGAGCAGAGCATCGTATGGAAAACATCCCCTCCCTATTTTGCGGGGAGTGGGTAAAAACCACTCAATGCTCCTATCCCTATACAGCATTAAACAGAGGGTTACAATTGGATTATTCATAAAATACAGTTTTCGGGGCCTGGTGGATGGTGCAGCGGTCTAACGCACCACGATTCGGAGTGGTGTGTGCTGCCCGTCAGGGACGCGGATCAAAACCCGCGTCTCTACCAGACCGGCCCTGGTCGTCAGCCCGATCGGAGGCTGCATTTGGCTGTCCGCCTCCGGGGGAGGGGGGAGGGAGAGCCGGCACGAGTTTGTCGAGGAGAAGGTTAAGGAGTCCGTGGAAGATTTCCCGTCTCGAAAGAGGTGGGAACACTCAACCAGGAATGTGTGTCTCGATCCCGGAGGATGGGCGACGGACTCGTGAGGGTGGGGAATTGAGGTAAATAAAGGGTTTAACTGGCAACCAAATTGGGAGAAAAATGGGGAAAAAATCAGAAATATTATTATTATTTTTTAATAGTTTTCAGTTCATTGGAGTCAACAAAAATTACTATATTAAACAATAGAAACGTAACCTATCAATAAACATAATCAGTCCACATTAAGTTGCTGCTAAGTAAATAAACCAACAGACTCCCTAGATGGTGTTTCTGTTGCTTCACATGAGCCACTAGTAAACCAATTTTCCCAGCAGCCGTCACTCAGGATGCACCTGCACAACTGTGGTCAGACTCAAGCAACTATGCAGAATGTTGCTTGGGCATGTGAATACCCTTGTTGTTCTTGCGTCATGTGGCCCCCCTCCACATATGGTACCGCCTGTGGTCATGGCAGTCCAGAATCTTTCTTCATCACTCGGACTGCCTGTATAACACCCACAGGGCAAATTGTGGTCATTGATTCACAACGAAGCTCAATGCAGGCTGACCTTCCTCTAGACAGACTACATATTCATTCGTAAGTACCATATGTTAAGCATAATGCATGATTATAATGATAATAGAACCAGCCATGGTTTAGCCATATAAAGTTACATAAAATTGTTAAGCAGGATAATATCTTCTCTTCTTCCAAGGCCTTGCGTCGAAACCACTGGACCAGTGGACAGAGGAGAGGTTGCTTTTCATTCAGCCGTCGCTGGTCATGCTCTTCTCTGGCAGAAGCGTGTGAGATAACTATGTGTGATTTTACCTGTCTGCCATAGGTAAGGGAGCGTCTGGCCCCTGTGTGTTAATATCCGCCTCGGTCTATGTGTGTGTGTCCAGACAGTGTAAATGTTATATTTCTTCAACCCAGGTGCTTTGCACACCATAGAGGGTCATCACTGTGGAGAGGTTACTTAGCACATATGATGTACAGTGATTCGGGTCACTCCTCCTCATTCCATTCAGCGTCTTCTTCATCAGGGTTGTAATCTGCATAGTCGGCCCTGAACCGGGCATCGTTCACCAGCTGTGCAGCATGGGTATGGTAATTCCAGCCAGCACCTCCTCTCTCACCGTACTCACAGAGGGGGTTCCCGAATGGGCAGTCAAGTGGATCACCTTTAGCATTCACAGGTTTTCCATACTGGTCTCGATACTCATTGGGTTCTGTTTGGATGACAATTACAGTGAAATACCTGTGTAACGTCACCTGCATTAGTTCACCCCACTCAGTCATGACGGGGGCAGTAGCAGTCTGCCACCCTTTTTCCTGTATCATTAATGTCCTTTCCCGGGCCTGTTGTAACCGGAAATTGTCCAGCCACAGTAGTTACCATCCTTTTGATCAGGGATTGGATTAATGGAATTATGCATCATGAGGCAAACAATAGCATCAACAATACCAGTCCTATAATCACCCCTATCTTTACCAATGCTGCTCTCCATGATGATATGTTCAACCAGTCCCACCATGCCTGGTTTGATTCTCACGGCGTATTCCTAACATGCTAATTTCTCATATCCTCCAATGCCTCTAGTGCTACTGTTAGATTTCCCCCTTTTCCCATGTGCATCAGGATAACTGCAACATTCTTCCCTGAATCGTTCACATACACCCTGCGAATCGGCGAGCAGTGTATCAAGAAGGGACCTGTTCTGTACTGCCATGATTGAGGTGGCGTGCAGCTGTCCCTTTATCCCTTTTAATGACAATATTGTGAAATTAATACATTTTTGCTGATTGTACCATAGATAATTTACCCACTCTGCATTTCTTTTGATCTTGACCCAGGGAGTAAATATTAACAGAGCACTGGAGGAACCCTCACTCATTGCCTTATGTTCTGGAGGAAGATTAATAGGAGCACCTAGATAACTTATCTGCACTTCCTCCTCTACTTTCCATTGTCGCCTCTGCCACCTTGGACATTCAACAACCGTCACTTGTCCAGTCAGAACAACTGGCACACATATGCCTGTCAAGTCTGCTTCTAGTGTAGCCTTTACTTGTGTGCCTTCGCCACAGTACCAGTATGGATCAGCCAGTGGATGTGTGCCTTTAGAAAAGTCTGGCACAGTAAATGTAGATTGCAGTACTGCCCCATTAACTGTCTCACGTATGGTTGTATCTCTGAAGTTAGCGACTACTTCCCAGCATTTAAGTGGTGCGGCATCGGTGGAAGAGTACACTCAGCAGGGGCCCTTAGCGTCCGTTCCATGCACTTAAATTGCAGATTTGAAGAGTCCCAAAGTGGCATAAATACAGCTCTATTGTTTTGTCATCCCACCTATGCTTTTCCAACTTTTCATCTCGTGCCACGCATAGCGGGAACTCAATGTCGTCAGGTATCACAACCATCGGTGTCACCCTAACACTCATTTCATCCACTGAAATAAGCAGGTCTTGACATTTACTTGTTTCAATGAGTGCCTGTCCTTTATACATATAGACATACCCATCACTCCCGCTAGTACGATTCAATACTGGATCGAGTTTGGTGTTTTTGAGCTTTGCTCCATCCCACAACTCAAAATGCTTTCCTTCTCTTGCCATGTAATACAACATACATTGGAGGTAACATAATCGATCCCCTGTACACTCCATTTGTGTATATGGTAATGGTCTTATGTGGGGCATTCTTTCTGTGCCATAATTATAGCATTTTATACATGTGTCTTGAGTCACCTGTCTCGCAGAGTATTCCAACCATTGATAAAACATATTATCCTTCATTTGTAAAGTGTGTTGCATTTTCCTAGTTGCCACGTGGCGAGTCTGCTCATCATTTGTTATGTGGTCAATGTTCTCATCACTTCGCCAGGCAAGAACCTCAGGATGTATCCCCACCAATAACAACATCCCTGCCCTTATACTCCATACCCCACTTGTCTGCCCTTGCCTTCCTCTATGTCCCCCTTGTTTCCTTATTCTCTCTACGCTCTGAGGGTGCTCCGTCCTCATCTTGCCTTTCTACTATTCCCCGTAGATTGTCTCTAATATTGTCCTGTGTGCGTCCTGGTTCTCTAGCCTTACAGCAGTGGTTAAGGTGGAACCACACCATTTTATCTTCAACCTTAAGCACAGTGGAAGTTGTCAGAACCACTTTATATGGTCCATCACGCCTGGGTTCATTCCACTTTCTCTTGATCACTTTAATATACACCCAGTCTCCCAGATGTATGTCACAAAAGTCTTGCTTTGTGTATTGAGGTTAAATGTTGCACATCTCATGTGGGGTTAGATGCGTGTTCCTGTTAGTTTGCAT
The DNA here is from genome assembly GCA_029706075.1 of Aldrovandia affinis. Classification (NCBI taxonomy): domain Eukaryota; kingdom Metazoa; phylum Chordata; class Actinopteri; order Notacanthiformes; family Halosauridae; genus Aldrovandia; species Aldrovandia affinis. The sequence goes on from JAINUG010000552.1 coordinate 164,934, forward strand.
TCTCATGCTCATTAACGCCAGTGCCAACAGCACATATTTAGGCTATCTTTCTATGCTTTTAGACTGCCATTTGCCCTTTCCACCATTCCTTGGGACTGTGGATGGTACACACACACAAATCTTTGTCTGATCCCCAACATTTAGTTACAGTTTTCATCATTTCGGCTACAAAATGTGGTCCATTATCTGAACTGATCTGACTGGTCTGGAATCCCAAACCTGGGAAACACTTCTTTACACAAAACCTTTGCCACTGACTTGGCATCTGGACTGCTTGTAGGTGTTGCCTCTACCCTCCTGCTAAATCTATCCACCACCACTAGCATGTATCTCTTGTTCTGGACTCGCTCGATCATATCCACATAATCTATCATGAGGTGTCTAAAAGTTCCATCAGGTGCTGGGATGTGCCCAATCGGCACTGAAAAATACTTTTTGTTATTATATGTTGCACAGACTTCACAGTCATTTAGTGCTCGATCCACCACACTCGTTAAATAGGGTGACCATCATGCATTTTGAATACGTTAATGGCTTGCGCAATGGTCTTGCGCATCCTTAATCATGGTGTGAATCAGTGATGCAGGTGCTTCAAATTGTCCTGCCGGTCCTCTCCACAATCCCTTGTGGGGGCCATCTCTTTAGCCAAACACTGATTTCATACACACTTGCTTTGTTTTGTACTTCAAAGAGAGGGGAAAAGTCCCCTGCGGGACTAGGCTCTTCTACTAATATTACTCCCATCATGTTCTACCCTATTGCAACCTGACGTGCCACTTCATCTGCTAAGTTATTGCCTTTGGCTACCAGGGTACGTGCCTTCTGATGCGCTGGGCACTTTATAATGGCTAATTTCATGGCCCCTAACAATTCTGAAATCGCTTCCCCATGTGCGATGGGTGTGCCATCAGCCCTATGAAAGCTTCTTTGCTTCCAGATAGTACCATAAACATGACAAACACCATAAGTATATGCCGAATCTGTGTAAATATTGACACGGTTTCCCGTTGCCAGTTGACATGCAGCTGTTAGGACCGCTAGTTGAGCGGTGCACGGCTGCACAACCTTCACAGCCTGTACTTCAGTAAAGGAAGTGCCATTAGCATTCAACTGTACCACACCATATCTGGCATGACTTCCTTTCTCATCTCTGTTTCTCTCTCCCACTTTCTAAAAACATCCCAGTCAATTATTTCCTTATTTCTTCCTTTCTTTGTCTCTTGGTGCCTTTTGCATATTCTCCTTCAATCGCTTAGTCTTTCTGTACTGAGTGTGCCATTACAAGGAAACCATCCCCCCGTGTCCACGTGGGTTTCCTCCGGGTAAGTCTAAATTGCCCTGTAGGTATACGTGTGTGAGTGAATGGTGTGTGTGTCCTGCCATGGATTGGCGACCTGTCCAGGGTGTATTCCTGCCTCTCGCCCCACTGCATGCTGGGATAGACTCCATCCACCCCCGCAACCCTAGACAGGAATAAACAGATTAGATAATGAATGAATGAATGAATTTGCAGATTTAGACAAGGTGCTTGAAAAGGGTATTTCGCTTTACACAATGCGGTAGTCACTTGTAGACTATTACGTTTATTAAAAATGGAAACAGTAAAACAGCAGTTCACAGATAAGGTTAGTTATGTGCACATTAGCAGTTGTGGTTAGCTAATGCACCTGTGTAAAACAAAACAATATCTATCTATCTATCTAGAATTATATGGAATCTTTCAGCCTTAAAACGTCGACTTACTTCCAAAAACGTACAATTGAAATCGGATTTGAAATTACATTTTGTATTCTTGTCCACTAACTTTGGCTAGACAAAATGTTCTAAGAGTAGGAGCGCGTGGGTAGTAGGTAGAGCGTGGTTATGTGTGTCTCAGTAGGTAGAGCGTGGTCCTGTGTGGCTCAGTAGGTAGAGCGTGGTTCTGTATGGCTCAGTAGGTAGAGCGTGGTCCTGTGTGGCTCAGTAGGTAGAGCGTGGTTCTGTATGGCTCAGTAGGTAGAGCCTGGTTCTGTGTGGCTCAGTAGGTAGAGCGGGGTCCTGTGTG
>JAINUG010000553.1:0-52500 GCA_029706075.1 Aldrovandia affinis
CCAGGGCTCTCTTGTTTGGGCAGTGCCTGCGTGGCGTGGCGGTGGGCCAGAGGCAGCCTCACCTCGCTGACAGGCGGATCCGTGACCTTCACACATGTAGATTAGCCACGTGCGGGCTGAATGGGCGCGGGCGGCCTGCGCTGGGCTCCGCTCCGCTCCATCGCCCAGGAATGTGTGTGTGTGTCTGTCTCTGTGTGTGTGTGTGTCTGTCTCTGTGTGTGTCTGTGTGTCTGTGTGTCTGTGTGTGTGTGTCTGTCTCTGTGTGTGTGTGTGTCTGTGTGTGTGTGTGTGTGTGTGTGTGTGTGTGTGTGTGTCTGTCTCTGTGTGTGTCTGTGTCTGTGTGTGTGTGTGTGTGTGTGTGTGTGTGTCTGTGTGTGTCTGTGTGTGTGTGTGTGTGTGTGTGTGTGTGTGTGTGTGTCTGTCTGTCTGTGTGTGTGTCTCTTGTGTCTGTGTGTCTCTGTGTGTCTGTGTGTCTCTGTCTGTGTGTCTGTGTGTCTGTGTGTGGGTGTGTGTGTGTGTGTGTGTGTGTGTGTGTGTGTGTGTGTGTGTGTGTGTGTGTGTGTGTGTGTGTGTGTGTGTCTGTCTGTCTGTCTCTGTGTGTGTGTGTGTGTGTGTGAGGGGCGGCAGCCTCCGGTCACAATCTGAAAGGCTTTGAGGAGGGGGAGCGCTGGGGAGCGTGGGAGACCACGCCAGAGGAGCGGAAAGGGAGAGGATATCGAGTTAGTTAATATCCGGTGTGGGGAGGGTGGGGGGGGGCGTGTGAAGGCCGTCTGCTCGCCATCCGAACATCTGGGTTCCCGCACCATGTTTGTCATTGCGCAAATATACTGGCAATCTGCGCACCAACTGTCTTCATGCAGTCACACACACACACACACACACACACACAGGCTGCGTCTATATATGACACATCTGTTTTTCCACAGCATTCTTAAAACCAAGGGTTGAAACATTGCAAATAGTTGCGCTAATCGGTAATGTCTCAAGCGGTTCTGGCTGTGTTTAAAATTGCCAAATTGAAAGAAGCGCAGTTATAAAAAAATACAAATAAAATAAAAACAACAGTGTTTATTCCGACTGGAGGGCAAACTAGTATGACCTTTGACCTTGTTATGCAGAGCTCTGTGAGCGCGCGACCTCGAGCCACCTCCATGGCTGTGTTGCTTCACGCCCCCCTGAGTCTTACAGACATGCCGGAATCCCCCCCCAGTACACTTCAGCAAATGTGGTGATGCAGTCAAGATAGTCACACGCTAGGACACTCGCTGTTGCATGTCGGTTGTCTTGGTTATGTATTCGTCTTTGTTCCAACGACTTTGTAGGCCAGGGTTACTCTCAAACCACGGTGGGTCCTCGTGGGCCAAGCACTGCTGTCCCCCCTCCAACCCTCCAACCCTCCCTTTAGCTGGGAGTCAGCGGTGAGAACACTCTGGCCAATCATTTGCACTAATTGTTTAATGAACTACCCGAGAGAAAGGAAAACCAGGACCGGACTTGGATTAGTGGGCCGGATTTGAGGAACCCCGCTGCAGGGCCGATGTTGTAATTGGGCTGTGGGCTTCGTCCTCCCGTCCTGCCAAATGGCTGGGTGGGGCTGGGGGTGGGGGAGAGGCAGTGAAATGGAGCTGATGTGTGATGCCCCACTGCGATTGTCCCACACTGCACTACCGCTCTCCCAGTGATCAGCACGTTCCACTCACACATGCACACAAACATGCACAGATCCTCCCAGCACCCCCTCCCCCCACACACACACACACGCACACCTACGCATACACACACACACACACTCACACACACACAGACGCACACTCACTCAAACACACACTCACACGCTCACACATGTACACATGCACACACATACAGACGCACTCACAAACACACACACGCACGGATACACGCACACACAGACACACGCACGGATATGCACACAGACACACACACACACATGCCGAAGCTGCGCAGTCACTTCCAGAGCGGTGAGGAGCTGACCTAGTTTCTCCTGCGATGGCGGCGGCGCGATGTTCGATCCCAGTGCGCTGCTTCCTCCGCCGCGCGTCTCCCAGACACACGGAGCGCCTGCAAGAGCCGGACGGACGGACGGACAGCTTCGGAAAAATCATCACAACACCATTCCTCTCCGGAACATGTTCACATACGGGCGTTCAGCCAACATCCAGTCTGATTGATTTCCTCCTGGCTTGGAAGCCCCCCCAAAAAAATCTTACATAAAAAAAAAAAAGAAAGAAAAAGATTGACAGTGCAGATTTATTTCATTTTAAAATATTTAGATTTTTCCTAGCGTTCCACCTCCACTCTAGGGTTCTCTTCTTTCCCAGACTGCAGGTAAACATTGATGTGATGCAATTTAGTGGAACCTCTGGAAACACACCTTCATGTGGAAGTGTTTGAGCCCTGCCTGTCTGGAGGGCCGCGGTGCATTGTGGGATTGCGGCGCGTTGTAGGTTTACTTTTCTTGGAACAATGTTTGCGTTCGATTTTAAATACACCTAATAGATGAATATACAGAATAGAAACATAAAACGTCCAACAAGGGTACAGGGTGGCGGAAAACAATTAGTACGATAATAAATGCAAAATAAAAGAACTGCAAACTTCAAAATGCAAGTAAGGAAGTGAAGTGCACAGTGCTGGACCAGCAACGCAAGACTTATACAACCAGCCCTGAGCCAAAATCACAATATTTAGAGAGTAAAAAAAGCCCTAGCAGAAATTAAAGAAACCTCAGGCTGCATGCACCCCTCGAAAATAGCGCTTTTTGTCAAGGTAATGGCTACCAAAGCCTCTGTTTGCATCCAAATTGTATAATTAACACATTTTTCTTGTTTTACTTTGGCAATATAGACAGACTGCATTGTTAGCAATCCTGCAGTTGATGATTTAGAGCAGAATCACTCAAATCACGGCCCTTGTGGGCCGAGCACTGCTGTTTTTACACACTCCCTTTACCAGTCAGGTGTGAAGACACTGACCAATCAATTGCACTAATTGTTCAATTAACTACCTGAGAGAAAGGAAAACCAGGACCGGGTTTGGATTCGTGGGCCAGATTTGAGTAACCCTAATTCAGCATTTGGGGCCACATAAACCCCCACAATCACGGGTGGTCAAGTGTGCAAGGTTTTGATTGCATTAAAAATAAATCCATGTCATTTCTAATGGGAACTGTAGTGTTTCAGTGGGATATTTGGGTAGTTGACAAAAATGGGTTTCTCTGTGTAGAAGACACAATAGTCCTACATTGCGAAATATCTCAGAAGCTGCAGTACTTCCAAGGTGAAATCCACCAAAGAAAACCTAGTTTAGTTTGTTACCGCAATGTTTCTTTCGTTTTTTTGTTCAAGTTCAAGTTTCGTTTTTGTTCAAGAAAAAAAAAGGATTCAAGTACCTTCGAACCAAAGCGCCATTCCAAAGACGGAATGCGAAATCACCTCCGGCCGTAAGGACACGAGACCACACAGTGCCGAGAGCGTCTACCGGTCGAAGCGATGGTGCAGTTTCTGCTCTCGATTCACGGCGAAAGCCAGCGGTCGTCCTAATCTTGGGACCGACGGCCCCGGCTTCTTATGAAAGCGCTCTGGTCTGGCTGTCAGCGCCAATAGCAGCCCGGGGAGAACAGAACCAGGAGTAATAACCGCTATGGGCCTCACTGAGCATCAGGAGAACCCGATATCGTTTTAATTACGCACCGCTTTCATTACGCTAACGTAGCGCGCAGGCCATTTTTATGATGGCGCTCTCTTATTGGGGATGACTGAATTAACCGCTCGCTTCCCGCGTTACCCTTTCACCTAAACCCGCCGTGACGCGTAATTACACGAGTTCTCCTCGTACCTTGTCACGCTTTAAGCTGCGCGAATGCTGAATAAACGTGCGGACGCTCGGACGTCTTAATGTCGGACGAGACGCGGAAACGCTAAAAGGGAAAAGTGGGCGGAGTGAACAGATTACATTTACATTTTAAGCATTTATCAGATGCTCTTATCCAGAGCGACTTACAAGATGTGCATTAATACATGGTAAGAACAATCATAGTTAGCGCAAGAGATCAGTGCAGTAATACAGCGATAGACATCATTGCAGGCGTCTGTGTATCATACCTGTAACACTGGGAAGGGAAAGGTTAATCATAAAAAAAAATAATAATAATAAATGTATTTATTTTATTAAATTGAGTAAGCAGGGATACATAGTGTTGAGCAAGTAGGCAATGGTGATGACAATTAGCTAGATGTACAGGGTTCAGTGGTAGTGGAGTCTGAAAAGGTGGGTTTTGAGTCTCTTGCGGAAGATCGCAAGTGATTCCGCGGTCCTGACCGATTACGGAAGATCGTGATCCACCAGCGGGGTCGGAGGACAGAGAAGAGGTGAGACCGCGAGGAGCGGCTGCCAGGCGCCCGGAGGGATGGGACAGTCAGTTTGCGGGAGGAGGCGGAGCGGAGGGGTCTGGCTGGGGTGTAGGGAGTGATGAGTGAGATTTAGTAGGACGCTCTCTGGAGTGTGTGGCTCGTCGCGGCTCCTCCGCTGAACGCTGGTGGGATCGCTGCCACCGTCAGGATAATCTCCAAATGATTAATTTTCCGAGTTGACGGATTTACGGAAGCATAGTAATTGAATCCTAATTTAGGCCCAGGAAAGGGGACATGTCCTGTTTTGCGATTGGCTCGCCCAGATTCCAGCGGTGAGAGTGTGAGTCTGGGAGGGAGTGGAACAGCGAGAGCGATGGGAACGCTGGAGTGTGGCGACCTGCAGCCAGCGGTCCGGTGCCTTAGTGCGGCCAGAACCAGAACCAGAACCAGAACCAGAGAGCCCACGGAAACACTGTGACCCACCCCCCACACACACACACACACCCCCTCACACGCACACACACACACACACACACACTCACCCCTCTCACACACCCCCACACCCCCCAGTGCTGGTCTCTGCTCCATGCCCTGATGTGTGTTTTCACCGCCCTGTGTTGGCGATGGTGGCGTACACCAGTGAGCGCGTGCGAGACCGCTCACTTCCCCGGCCCCTGCGTCTCAGAGCCGTGAGCTGGGAGGACCCCAGCGGGAGCGAACACAGAACCGCCGTACAGGAGGAGGAGGCCGATCGATATGCGGGGGGGCAGAAACACAAAGGCTCGTTAAAAGAGGATTGGGGTTTTAAGGTCGGCTGAAGGATGAGAGCGGTGGCGCCCGTGTTGAGCACGCTGCAGTGGTGGTGTGTCCCGCTCCCAGACCAGCACCCCTCACACACACACACACACACACACACACACACACACACACACACACACACACACACACACACACACACACACACACACACACACACACACACACACACACACACACACACACACACACACACACACACACACCCTGTCTCACACACACACACACACACACACACACACACACACACACACACACACCCTGTCTCACACACACACACACACACACACACACACACACACCCTGTCTCTCTCACACACACACACACACACACACACACACACACACACACACACTCACACACACACACACACACACACACACACACACACACACACACACACACACACACTGTCTCTCACACACACACACTCTCACACACACACACACACACACACACACACCTGTCTCTCTCACACACAGACACACACACACACACACACACACACACACTCACACTCACACACACACACACACACACACACACACCACTGTCACTCACACACACACACACACACACACACACACACACACACACTCACACTCACACTCACACACTCACACTCACACTCACACTCACACTCACACACTCTCACACACACTCACACACACACACTCACACACACACACACACACACACACACACACACACACAGGCGCGTCCGCTCCCTCACCCCTCCTGGGGCAGTGTCTGGGGAGCGCAGATGGGTTCTGGAGCCTCCTCTCTGTTCCCGCGGCGCGTGCTGCTGTGGCTGCTTTTTGATTGGCGCTGTTGCTCTCCACTTTACTGCGGTACAATGGGCTCTTTCACAAGTGTTTGGGTTGAAGGCCCCTTTGTGTGCGTGCGTGCGTGCGTGTGTGTGCGTGCGTTCCCGTGTATCTGCTCATGATTGTACACGGGACCGTCAACCTGCTCAGTTGTTCCCTTGTAAAAAAAATTTTTTTTTTTATACAGATTTTTGGATGTGTTTTATTATGATTTGGATACAGACAATTTGCTTTATTGTATTATCTATAGAAAATTATAAAACGCAACAAAACTGAATGAATCCCACAAGAATTCCAAACAAACACACACATAGACACAGTTCGTATACAGTAAATTGTTCTAATTTGAGTGCTAGCTAATTAATATAGCACAAATAACTCTTATTTTTGAGACGGAATTCGCCCACCCATGTTCTGGAGTCACCCTTACACACTTTTCGGCGAATTCGTGACGGCTCACCCTCCCTGGGGCGGACAGCCAAATGCCTCCACCGTCGGGCAGCCCACAGGGCCAGTCTGGACCAGCCAACACGGGTGCGTTAGACCGCTGCGCTATCAGAGGCCCCCGTGTTGATCTGCTGCATCTGAGCATCGTTGCGTAGAATGCGCAGGTTGCTTTGACAGCTTTTAGAATGCTTCAGGCTTGCCTCCCTTCATTTCTGAATAACTTTTCACAATAATAGCAAATTCAACGACTACATTCCGAAAAGGAGCCGCACTCGAAGTTCTTTCCCCCAATGAGGATGAGGATGAAGCGACTCAAAGGGTTTCGGCGCGCTCCCTTCATCCGGCGAGATCGGCGTCGAGCCGCTGACGGCAACCTTTTTACCTTTCGCGGAAAAAAAGAGAAAAGAAACGTAGAGTGCGCATCTTTCGGCGGTGTAGTTACTGAGCCTCTTTTGATCCGCACACCACTGTTTTTAACCCCGAGGCGGAGGAGGGAGAGCAGTCCTCTCTCTCTCTCTCTCTCTCTCTCTCTCTCTCTCTCTCTCTCTGTTTTCACATGAATAATGGATGAAGTGTGAAACCGCTCCCTGTGCTGCTCCAGTCCGCTCCAGCGCTCGCTCGCTCGCTTCCTTCCTTCTGAGGCGTAAGTGCTCCCCAAAGCCACAGTGTCCTGCTCTGACACTGAAAAAGGTCCTGGCTGACCGCTGCCCGACATTCCTCGCGTAAAATGGCGGGTCACTCCTCCGGCCTGGCCTGCGTCCGGTTTGGGGACCGCCTTGCAGTTCCCTGTGCCAGTTCTGCTGGGCCAGTTGTCTGGTCTGTAAGAATTGACAGACACTTATTCGATGCTCCTAACGTGTCCAGTAAGTGTGTGAGTCCCATTTAAAAAAATTCTCATATGCCCCTTTGACTCAGATTTTTGTTTCCAAGTTTTTCTCCCAATTTAGTAGCCAATTACACCCTCGATTTTGATTTGCCCTTCCCCACACAAACTCACTGCCTGTCTCTACGAGGCAAGCTAATTCTCAGAGGGCAGCGAACTCGGCTTCCTTCGAGACTGAATTCGCCCACCAACGTTTTGGAGACTCCTTTTACGTGCTTCACGGCGAACTCGTTATGCCTATCACTGTATCACGACACTGATCTCTGGCACGGACTATGATTGATCATACCATGCATTAATGCACATCTTGTAAGTCGCTCTGGATAAGGGCGTCTGCTAAATGCCTAAAATGTAAATGAAAATGCAGCCGGCTCACCCTCCCTCCTCCCTGGGGCGGACAGCCAAGCGCCGCCCCGATTCGGGACTCCCGTCCAGCGCCGGTCTGGTACAGTTGGGTTTTGAACCGCGACCGTGATAGGCAGCTCGCACACGTAAAGAACCAGCCAATACGGGTGCGTTAGACCGCTACGCTATCCGAGGCCCCACTCACCACATTATTCTTGGAGTGCGTATGTTTTCCGTGCCACCATTGGCCAATGGTCCCCCATAGCTGGCCTTTACTTCTCTGGACGTATCTGGTGTATTTGGTCATCGTCTTCCCGAATATTCATCTCCTGTTTGCTAGTCTCTCTTTCCCCTCCCGTTCTCCTCCCCTCTCTGCTTTCACAGCCAGGCGGGGAATTGGAACTGAAAGAGTGGTGAAGGGCTGAAGGCCTCGTATCGGATTATAGGAGAGGATGAAGGATGGGAGAAAGAGCAACCTCACCCCCGGGGGAAGCGTTACGGCTCTAATGCTCTCTTCCTATGATTAGAACATAGGCATTTCCTCCTTTCCTCTGAATTTATTACTGTAAATAGGTGTCTTTTCAATGTATAAACACTCCTGGTAATACGGTTTCATTAATAGACGCAGCTCCTGCGACGTACCAAGTGAGATCATTCCATTAGCTCGGGTAATTTCCCGGGAAAAGGGAAAAGATCGAATTGATTTTCTGATTGCGTTGGCCTTTCTCGGAACACAAACGATAGAAAACACAATTTCTCCGATTAACATCTCTCCCCTGTTTCCCCCCTCTGGGCATTAGCCTTTTATTTAGTTTGGTCAGTTTTTACGACGTATTTGCATACAGCGCTGCAGAGGATCTTGGTGTTGATGTGAAATGTGGTTCTGTGTGTCTCAGTAGGTAGAGCATGGTTCTGTGTGACTCAGTAGGTAGAGCGTGGTTCTGTGTGGCTCAGTAGGTAGAGTGTGGTTCTGTGTGTCTCAGTAGGTAGAGCGTGGTTCTGTGTGGCTCAGTAGGTAGAGCATGGTTCTGTGTGTCTCAGTAGGTAGGGCATGGTTCTGTGTGGCTCAGTAGGTAGAGCGTGGTTCTGTGTGGCTCAGTAGGTAGAGCGTGGTTCTGTGTGTCTCAGTAGGTAGAGCGTGGTTCTGTGTGTCTCAGTAGGTAGAGCGTGGTTCTGTGTGGCTCAGTAGGTAGAGGCATTGGCGTTGGCAACACTTAGGTTGTGGGTTCAATCCCCATTGGGGCCACATATACTCAAAAATGTATGCATTCACTACTGTAAGTCGCTTTGGATAAAAGTGTCTGCTAAATTGCATATATTATTATTATTATTATTACTGTATATATTATATTAAATGGGACTGTGTTTGTCTCCTGTCGAAGCCGCTCTCTTGGCCAAGCTGCCGCCCCCGTCTCCCCATGGCACCCGACATGCCAAGCAGCTTTGAGTTTGGTCTACGGCTGGGCGCAGATGTACCACTTTACCACGAAACTTTACAGAGATGGACCGAATACATGGGGGTGCCACTTTGTCTGACGTGTTCCTGCGTGAGAGGGCGATCGAGTGCTCGGGGGGGTGTAGGAACGGAGGAAGACTTCAGTTTGAGTGCTCTTCTCCAGAGCAATGTCTTGCTGCATTGCAATCTGTGGGTTATTTTAGAATTGAATGTCCTCTCGTGTAGCGAAAGTACAGACGAATTTCACGCACATTTTTCAGGGGTGGGATCGGATGAAAGCGGTTAAAGGAGGAAGGAGAATACACTCACGCTGATAAGAGAAATGGTCTCATCTTTTCTTTATTGCACTGCATCGCTGCAATAAAGCTTCGGGTCAAACGGGCTTCATTAGAGCGTATTGATACGGTATCGATATGCTCTGATGAAGGTCGTTTCACCGAACGCTTAGCCGCAAGAACAGCAAAGACGAGATGTGACATCTTGCAATGTGTGTCGGTGTGCGTGGATTTTTCTTCCTTTGTTTCTGAAATATGATCTGAAATGGACTCAATTTAAGTTCTTAATCACTAGGTGACTGGGTGCGGCGCTTCACTTTCCACAGCTCGGAGCCTGAGCGGAATCGGTTTTAATCGGCAAGCGGCCATCTGTGGTTTCAGATGAGCGCTTTCAGTCTGCAGAACTTGGACAGATTTGCCGTGATGGTCAAATTTCACTGTCCTACTTTGGGAAAGGGCACGCAGCACTTCAGGTGTTGGGAGGTATTGTAAAAACCACACACCTGCCCACCCCCTCACCCCACCTGCATTCATTCTAACGATGGCAGACCCTCACGAACACAAGGACAGGCAGGGCTTTATGGAAGTCACCCCTACACCTCTCTAAAATTGTAGATTGTAGTCCCGTAGCTCAGTCGGTAGAGCAGCATGGCAATGCCAAGGTTGTGGGTTTGATCTCACGGGACGGTTAAATCGTTCGGATGAGACGGTAAAAACCGAGGTCCTGACTCTCTGTGGTCATAAAAGATCCCATAGCGCTTTTCGAAAAGAGTAGGGTGCTAACCCGGCGTCCTGGCCAAATTCCCAACCAAGACAATATATACACATTCACTCCCTCCCTCCTGGCCTCTCCACTGTGTATCTGATGTGTAGTGGGTTTGTACTGGTGCACTATGGTTGCCGTCGCGTTCACCCAGGTTCACCCAGGTGGGTGGTGGTTGAGGTGAGTTGCCACTATTGTTGTAAAGCATTTTGAGTTCCTTGGGAAAAAAGCACTATATAAATCCAATCTTCATCTTCTAAAATCATATTTTAATATTGGGAGTGTTAAAATGTGAGCTTTAGCGTTTATGATTTGTGATTGTTCCTATCATGTATTTATGCACATCTCTTAAGTCGCTCTGGATAAGAGTGTCTGCTAAATGCTAAAATGTAATATAATGTAAAAGAAACATGACATTTGGGTCTGAGAACACACAGATAAAGGTTTGTGTTTGGTGTATTAGAGACCGCGTGGACGACACCCCAACGTCTGGCTGAGCCAGGAGATGGTCTTAGAACAATAGTGTCTCTGGACCAATCAGGCAGGGCCCTGTGTGTCACCCCCCAGTGTGAATTAATGCAAATGGACCTCGTTAACTGTAATAAATGAGAGCCACACCTTGCGTTGTAGAATATTTTGTAACATGCTTGTGCTTCCGTGACCGGCTGTGATATTAAACCGTCCTGTCTTACGTTACGAACATCGGGTCCGCCTCTTCTTCAAGACGGAGATCGTTTCACTTTGTTCTAGTGTGTGGAGGAGCCCCATTGTCTGGTGTCGAATCCAGACAATGCCAGTGCCGACTGCGGCCAGCGGCCCCTTAGGGCGACGCATATTTGGCCCCAAGCGCCGCCCATGGAGGGAGGGATTCAGTTGGCAGGGCTATCCATGCCTCGTCGCTCACATACGACCCCCGCTGGTCAGTCGAGAGCCCACGGTCTGCCGGTGTAAAGCTGCACATGAAAGTGTCTTCGAGTTTAAACGGCGCGAGTTGAACTTGTAGGCTCCGCGGCGTGACAAGAAATGGCTCCTGACATCACGCGTTCGGAGGAGAGAGCGCGCGGACGTCCGCGCGCTCGTCCCAAATTGACAGCGGAAGGTTGCACGAGCGCGGCTTAACAATATGAAGCGGGGCATTCCGGAGAAAAAACGGAGGGAAAAGGAAGAAAATCTACTTTGAGCGGGAGTTATTGCTGCACGTCAAGGTCTATTGCGTCATCGCCCGCTCCCCTCGCCAGCGGTGTCCTTTCACTTATTCCATTTCAGCAGACGCGTCGTTTACAAATCGCTCGCTTTTCACGCGCCTCTCTGGCACTTTACCTTTGCCCTGGAATGTAGTACACACATGAATATTTTAGGATCTTAATAGGCTTTTGGAGTTTTCTGCGATTCTTCCAGTACGGCGGGGGAATCGCTGAAATTGTACGTTGGCTCAAGGCCTGAGATCTTTGCGAGAGTATTTCACAGACTAATAAGGGCTAAATCACAGATTAGGTTTGTTGTCTTTAGAGAAGGGGCTTCCTGTGGCGTGTGAGATGTGGCCACATGAATTGCTCTTGTGCGCGTGTGTGACCTGCGAGTGAATTTCTAGCACGCGACACATTTTCAGGGGGTCGGGTTTCACAAGCCAAGAGAGGCTGCCAACAGTCAAAGACAAACAACAAGTCAGGAACGAAATGTGCCAGCGAGAGGCAGCTGTTTTCTGTGAGCCGTTTCCCGTGGAGGCTGAGTAACAAACACAGAGTAGCCGAACGAAAAAGCGCCTTAATTCAGAAGGCCTGAATTCATCATTCGAAAGGCCTGAATTCTGGACCGAAGCTGGAGATTAGTAATTTATTGAGCTGTTTATTCGATTCAATGGCAAAACCAAACGTGTCAAAAAGCTAGAAATGCACAGAGTTGACCGAATAGAGATGGTCAGATTCTCTTGTATGCAGGAGTGATGTTCTGTACATTACAAACATTATTGAGCAGCACCAGTGACCAGTGATAGGCAGCTCACACACCAGTCAAAACGAGTGCGTTAGACCGCTGCGCCTATCCGAGGCCCCCGCTCTTTACAACCTTATTGGGCAGCACCAGTGACCAAGTGGCATAGAGGTCATTGCTGAGTCCTGGGGTGGTGACGTACATTAATATACGCCATTTAATATACGCCATTTTTATCCAAAGCGACTTATCAGCCCCTAATTTCAGTGTCCAGTGCGTGCGCTGCCATTCCACCAGTTCCACCTGTGCAGTGTGCCAGGTTCACTCTTGCCTCACTCGTGGTAACGTGTGTACGAGCCCTTGCACATTTTGCATGTCTCACAGGTGTTCATAAGAGGGAATTATCAGTACCTGAGTCACTACCCAATAAAAGGTGGTAAACTGGGTGGCAGAGTAGTTTAATGGTTAGGCAACTGGGCTTATAACCGGAAGGTTGTAGGTTTGATTCCCAGGTGCGGTTGTACCCTTGAGCTAAAGGTACTTAACCTGAATTGCTTCAGTAAAATATCCAGCTGTATAAATGGATTGTATGTAAAGAAATGTAAACTGTGTAAGTTACTCTGGATAAGAGCGTCTGCTAAATGCCTGTATTGTAAAGTAAACCTGTGATGGATTTTTGCATGCACACGTGACCATACAGCTAACTGCCAGAATAAAGGAAACGTCAACATGTCTTAATAGGGCGTCGGGCCACCGCGAGTCACCCGAGCAGCTTCAGTGCGCCTTGGCATTGATTCTACAAGAGTCTGTTGACAAGCACTGTCAACTCTTAAGGATTTATGCTCCATCCAGTGTCCACGGCGTTCACGGTCACAAGCGGTGAGCCCAGTCTCCGTAAACATCGAGTGGTGCCTGCGCTCAAAGGGTGGAGTGCGTTGTTGCACTCCAGGACAATAGGTGGCGGTATAGGTCATTAAAGAGGGAAGTGAGGTAAACCACTAGAGACCCCTTCCCCAATCTCGCTAGTCAACCAGTCATCGCTTGTGTATGGAACACCATGCCTCCGTGGTGTCGTGCCCATTGTTTCAGGGTTCCCATGCGTCATGGAAAATTATTGAAAATCCTGGAAAATTTTATGAAAAAGCTCTATGCCATGGATTCCATGTAACGTTGTATATTTCTTAATTTTTTTTCTTCTTTTCCGATAACGGTACCGCAAAATGTCTGTTCCCCTGCCACCATTGTTGCCACCTGCGATGGCTGTTCTCTCACACACACACACACACACACACACACACACACACAATGAGATGTGTATTTTCACTGGCAACAAAACGTGTAAAGTTATGAAAGTAAAGTCCTTTTTTACATCAGTCGGCAAAAAAACGAACAGAAAAGCCACTGAAAACCTTAAATCTGTCATTGAAATGTCATGGAAGAAGGAAATTTGATTCGAGTGGAAACCCCTGTTGTTTCCAACTCTTGAGAGGCTCATGGCACAGCACGCCGACGCCGGTTTCCACCGGCGCCAACTGCCGTTTTGGCCACAGTCTGTGCCACTTGCCGGATTGAGCACAAATCGGGCCTGTAAGTGGTCCGGTAAACGTGAAATTGAGGTGCGGCTCCGTCGGAATCATTTGTGGGCCGGCGAGTCCTGGCGCACGTTTTCCTGAAAGGGCCGAAATCGGTCCTCACTTGGCAGTGACGGTGACACCGAGAGGTTTGGCCTCCATTGCGCTCGGCTGGCCGAGTTTCCTGGCAAGGAGGAGCTCGTACGAGTGGAACAAGTGGAGCAGGTCGCCTGAACCAGGTCCCACGCTGGCGGGTGGCACAGTGCCCTGTATCTGCTGCTCTAGTTAATGGAGGTGTTAATGTGGACCCCCTTTTTTAATTTTTACATTTAGTTTCAGATCTTTCCCATTTTTTTCCAATTTAGTAGCCAATTACACCCTCTCTTTTTCATGTCAATCCCCCCTCGTATTGTGAGCTCGCTGCTGTAGCCCTGAGACCGGCAGTGACAAAGGCGATGTACTGCCTCCTCCGAGCCGGCACTAGCCAAGCCGTCGACTGTAACTCAGAGCCACTCCTATACACAGCAAACTCATATCGGCTTCCCTCCCCCCCCTGGGCGGACAGCCAATTGCCGCCCCCCTAGTCAGAGTCGACTCTGGCGCGGCCGGTGGAATCGAACCCCGGTCGCAGTGGCCAGCGTTGAACGTTGTAACCGCTAGACCACCCAGGAGGCCCTGCACCCCTCGCCTCCTAAGCCCCTCAGAACACTAGACAGGGAACGCACGCAAACTCTGATCCAATCGAATCAATGAGGAAGAAGCCGTACGCCTGCCGCCGCCGTGGGCACCACATCACTCATTCCCACCTGGCCCCTCCCCCTCCCCCTCCCCCTCCTCCTCCATGCCCATTGGATACCGATGTGTGTCAGGTGATCCGTACGGCTGGTCGGGGTCGTACACGTCTTGGCAATCGGTCAAATGTGGAGTGGGAAAAAAATGGGGTCATGTTAGAGAATAATAGCTCTTCGTTGAAAGTTTTGACTTTCACCGGAACATTTCCCGTCATGCAGCGTGTCTGTGTGTGCGACTCCTGCTCTCAAAAGTATTGTACTGTAAAGCCACTTCTGTGCTTGTAATTTACATTTTTTAACATTCTAGGCATTCGGCAGACGCTCTTATCCAGAGCTCACTCACAAAAAGTGCATTTATGCATGCTAAGATTAAACACGGCCTAGCGCAAGAGATCAGCGCAGTAGCTCTGCAGTAGACATCATTGTTGGCAGCTGCACAGCGTACCTGTAACACCGGGAGAGAAGAGGATCTTCATCAATCCGCTGTGAGTCTGCACGCGCGTAGCGCACGCCGCGGTACGCCCGCGGTTCCGCGCGTCGCTAATTGCCGGAGCTGTAGATTTGTCGAGGGGTTCCCCATCGCCCTTCATCATAGACCCGGTGTGCGAGGCGCTACTTTGTCACAGGAGAAACCGATCGGATGGGATTTCTGTAATTGGTTCAAGCAGTCAGGAGCGGGTTTTGTGTAAACTCCACATCCCGTACAACAGCAAGGGCCTGCGTGAGATCATTCTGCCCGGCACACTGTGCCTGTTTGTCTTGACGTGCTATATTCGAATCTCGTATTTTTTCGCTCTGGAAAAAATTGTCACTCTGGGCTCTTTTTTGAAATGCTTTTCTCTCTTCTCCTCCCGGGTGACATATTTCACCGTGACAGACAGACAGCCACCAGATAGCGAACTTCCAGTGGAAGTTTGGCTAAATTTAAACACGCGTCACAGCGCAGGGGCTCGGCGAGCCTTGGCAAGCGGGATTACATGCCACGATAAAGATGGCGATTCAGTCAAACCGTTGCTCACCAGAAGCCGATCCTCAGGTCAGGGTCAATGGAGCCGGTCGATCGTTTGAGCTGCCTGGTTTGAAGCTGTGGCTTCAGCCCCATGGGAGGGGTGGTCAAGGCTACGGTCGGAAACGGTCACGTGAAATGGCCTGCCAACGTCATTCAAAGCTTTATCAAATTTTAATCCCCTCTCTGAAGCCTTGTGTGGTATAGTGGTTAGGCAGTGTGGCGCTCATGGTTAGGCAGCTGGGCTTGTAACCCAAAGGTTGTAGGTTCGATTCCCAGCTTCCCATTCCCTTGAGCAAGGTACTTAACCTGAATTGCTTCAGTAAATGTCCAGCTGTATAAATGGATTGTATGCAGAGATGATGTAAAACTGCGTAAGTTGCTCTGGATACGAGCGTCCGCTAAATGCCTGCGATGTAAACGTAAAATGTAACGATCCACCTGAAATAAATGTGGTCGCAAAGTAAAATATTCATAACAGTTGCTGTCGTTGTTGGTATTGGCAGGCAGTGCTGGCAGTGTAGTGTAATGGTTAGGGAGCTGGGCTTGTTGCAGGTTCGATTCCAAGGTGGGGGCACTGCCGTTGTACTCTTGAGCAAGGTACTTAACCTAAATTGCTTGATAAATATAAATGGATTGTATGTAAAGAGATGTAAACTGTAAGTCGCTCTGGATAAGAGCGTCTGCTAAACGCCTAAAATGTAAAAAATGTATTGCGTTCGCCAGGGGTGAAAAAGAAAAAACCTCCAGCTCAGTTTAATGCGTTTAGACCCTTGTCTAAATACCTGTGTCGGCAGATTACCAAGTCAGCGTCCACAAGGTAGCTAAAACAACAATATAATATCATGTATGCCATTTAGCAGACGCTTTTATCCAAAGCGACCCAGTAGTGAATGCATACATTTTTCAGTATATGTGGTCCCAGTCGGAATTGAACCCATGACCTAAGCGTTGCCAATGCCGTGCTCTACCGACTGAGCCACACAGAACCACAATACATACACACTGCGTACTTCTTACAGATTTTGTTTTGTTTCAGATTTGTTCCCATTTTTCTCCCAATTTAGTAGCCAAGTACACCCTCTCTTTTCATGTCAATCCCCCCGTATTGTGAATTAGCCGTAGCCCTGTGACCAGCGATGTACCGCCTCCCCCGAACCGGCACTTGCCAAGCCATCGACTGTAACTCTGGTGTACACACAGAGCCACTCCTATACGCAGCGAGCTCATATCGGCTTCCCTCCCTGGAGCCCTCTCCCTGGAGCGGACAAGCCTGGAATCAAAATCGTAGACCACCCGTGAGGCACCCCTCCAGTGTACTGGCAGCGCTGTCCTGGCCAGAGCCGACACTGAATCACGGCCGCTGGAGTCAAGCCCCACTGAACTCTGTCCATCTAGTGGCCACTGCGTTCCCCCAAAAAAAGAAAAAGTCACTAACCTTTTCCTTCCCGGTGTTACAGGTTGTAGATGCCTGCAATGATGCTAGACCACCCGTGAGGCCCCACACTGCGTACTGTTGGGCTTTCCAGTGTACTTCATCACCGCTGCGGGAAACCAAGGCCATCCACCCGTTCTCGGACCAAGGCGAAACCCGTCGGTTATTTCCATGAAGGTCATTTCCACGTAGGCTTATGTGTGGGAGGGCATCCACTGCATCGGCTAGACTGCAAGCGTGGCGGAAAATGACAATGTGTTTCAACAACATTAAACATTATTATGCCTTCGGTTGGTTGGACGCATTTGCTCGAGTAAATACTGACCGCATTAGAAACCAAGCTTTTAAGTGTACTCGAAAAGCCTCCTGTGGTCTTTAGTGCTGTCGTGTTAGCAGTATAACAGGAAGAAATATGTATTTATTTTACACGTGTGCCTTGTGTGTAATTAAAAACAAAACATTTTAGGAATTTATTTACCATTTTTCCCCCCCATAATGTGAACTCCAGGTGTGAGTTTGAGTGAAAGCTCATACCAGTAAAACTCATACCATACAAGAACAACCATCAGAAAGACATTTTAGACATTTTAGATGGCTGTTCTTGCGCACAGGTGTTTGATTAGTTTTACTCCACTAAAACATTTCAGAGCATAAATAATTAAGGGGATCCAGCGTGTGAGTATTTGAAAATCCATCTGGAGTTTATGCATTCTATAGTGTTCTATAGTGTTACCTTGCCACTTATGTGTTATGCTCATAGGGTATCATCCAAAAGAAAATGGTATCAGATGTCAATGGGGGGGGGGGTCATTGGTTCTCGTGGGGAACGCCGTTATTGGCTGAAAGATGAGCCGCCTGGGTTAAAATTGGGGGAGATGTGACGACCTTCAGTGAGCGTGGTGCCCACAAAATCACACAATCATGGCGTCTATTCCAACAGTGTGCGTCTGCCGCCATTTTCACACGGCTTCCACTGAACGGCCCTCCTGAGGACCTGCACCGAGTTCGTTTCAGTGTAAAGAATAATAAAAAATAAAAAAAAACTGTCATTTTGAGTAGCGCAGGCAGATTGGGTGACCACAGAACGGAATATTCCAGATCGTTCGCTGGCTGAGAACGTGCTCAGAGACGTAGGAGATGCAATCGCAGCGGAAGCGACGGCGATGTTGCTATTTTTGACTATTAGCGACTTCCTCTGTACGCTGGCAGTTGCCGCTGTTATTAAAAATATAAAAAAACAAATTGAAACCGCGGTTACGGGAGATGTCGCAGTGGTGAGGACGTTGAGCGAGGTCGGGATTAATTGCAGACTCTCTCGCTCTCTCTCTCTCTCTGTCTCTCTCTCTCTCTCTCTCTCTCTCTCTCTCTCTCTCTGTCTCTCTCTGTCTCTCTGTCTCTGTCTCTGTCTCTCTGTCTCTGTCTCTCTCTTTCTCTCCCTCTCTCTGTCTCTCTCTTTCGCTCTACCTCTCTCTTTCTCTCTACCTCTCTTTCTCTCCCTCTCTCTCTCTCTCTCTTTCTCTCCCCCTCTCTCTCTCTCCCTCTCTCTCTCTCTCCCCCTCTCTCTCTTTCGCTCTACCTCTCTCTTTCTCCCTCTCTCTCTCTGTCTCTCCCTCTCTCTTTCTCTCTACCTCTCTCTTTCTCTACCTCTCTCTTTCTCTACCTCTCTCTTTCTCTCTCTCTCTCCCCCTCTCTCTCAAGTTTTTTTGTTGTTGTTTTTTATTTCAACTTCTCAACAAGAAGCACAAAAGGTCCCTTTGGCGAGAGAGACTCTCCACGGGAACATGGGAGAGGGTGATTAAAGCGGCGATGGGGAGGCACGGCTTCAGAAGCGCGGGTGGGTTTCTGACTCGCCTCGGGGCCAGCGATCGGCCTTGTGAGATAAAACATCTGCAGTCTTGGCGCAGGCGTTTGGGAGGAAGTGCTTCTGTTTGCCGCGCAGCCTAATTCTGCGATTCTACGATCGCGTCATTTTAGCGAACGCTCTTATCCGCTGTATCGTACGCCGAGTGCGTTCCACCAAGTTGGGTGAGACCGCATGTCACAGAAATAGACAGCGTGACTTCTTCACCAAAATAGCTGCTAGGAGCACACAGAGCTACTAGGGGAAAAAGTAAAAGGTGAAAGTTTATTTTTAAAATGTATTAATTATTTTTGCTGCTTTTCCCCATTTTTTACCCCACTGTTAGTGTCCAATTATACCCCCTCTCTTTTTGTGCCAATTATCCCCTGCCTCCTATGAGAACTAGGCCGAAGCCTGTCACCGACACACATGAGCACTCATAGATGCAGCGAGCTCATTCGGCTTTTATTCCCCTCCCCCCTGAAACTGGTGTGACCGGTGGAATCGAACCCCGGTCGCCGTGGCTAGCGTCGAGCGCTCTTACCGCTAGACCACCCGGGAGGCCGCTGAAAGTTTTTGTTTCGATGTAAAGGAGACTGGTTGTGCTCCTGTGTGATCCGTGTTGTGGGGGGGGGACAGGAAGCTGAGGTACGGTCTGAAGAGGTGTTCGAAACGCTGAGCTTTTTGGTATCAGACCTTCAGAGAGTCTGTCTGCCAGAGAGCTCAACACTCCTCTGTAATAAATGTGTCAGGATTGTGGCGGAGTGATTTGTCTGACCCGTGAAATGAAGGCCCCCGTTGGGCTGGGGGGGGGGCCTCCGGGCCCTTTCCCCCTGCGGCTCACGGGTAATGGCTCACTCCCGCTCCCGGTGTGGCTGTGGGGTGGGGGGGGGGACAGCCCAGGATGGGGGGCAGTAATGGGGGCCGGTGGGGCCAGCGTTCAGTAGGCCCGGGGGCTCCCTCACCCCCCCACACACACACACACACACACACACACTGCACAGCACAGTGCTGGAGATTTGTCCAATTAAGGCGAAGTGGGGAAATGATGGGGCCCTCTCTCTCTCTCTCTCTCAATGGGGTGGGGGGGGTGTATTTACTGTAAATCATGTTTAATCTGGAGGGGGGGAGGGATGTGGCTGGATGGAGCATCCCCTCCCTCCTCCCTCCTCCCTCCCGCTCTGCTCTGTAAAGATGGCGGTTTGACCCCCTCTCCTCCTCACCCTGCTGAGACCCCAACCTGAGCCCCGCCCAGCTGAGCCCCACAGACCGGGATGGGGGGTGTTAGAGTGCAGGCTTGGGAGGCCAATGGGGGGGGGAGTGTTGGAGTGCAGGCTGGGGGGCCAATGGGGGAGGGGGTGTTGGAGTGCAGGCTGGGGGAGCCAGTGCAGGCTGGGGGAGCCAATGGGGTGGGGGGAGGTGTTGGAGTGCAAGCTGTGGGAGCCAATGGGGGGGGGTGTTGCAGTGCAGGCTGGGGGGGCCAATGGGGGAGGGGGTGTTGGGAGTGCAGGCTTGGGGAGCCAATGGGGGGAGGGGGTGTTGGAGTGCAGGCTTGGGGAGCCAATGACGGGGGGCGGCTGTGCTGGAGGATGTGAAGGGACTGCTCTCCTGTTTTATTCTTTATTTCTTTATTCATTTATTTGACAGGGACAGTGCACATTGGTAACATTTCTGTAAATGTGCCAGAGTTAGCCAAGCCGTCTGTAGTCCCCGGGCAGGCAGTTGGTTAAAAAGGAGACAAACACACACAACATGTATAATACAAGCATTAAAATCTGAAAACACGAAAATTCTGAACAGGCGACCGACTTTGTTGAGTGCCAGGTCAACGTGCTCCAGCGCATGTATGCATGTATGTATATAAGAGCCGTTAAAACTCTCCGTTCATACTCTCTTTCGTTCATAATGCAGGCCTAACTGGGGCCACATATACTGAAAATGTTATGAATGACTAAAAAAACTCTGGTATATTATTATTATTATTATTATTATTCAGCCTTGTAGTTTCCCTGTGAACGGTTGAACTGTTACGCTAAAAAAAAAAAAAAAAAAGGTGTTTTACCGTTTTGGGATATGTGTTGGTTGATTTGCTGCTCTTTTGCCAATTTGTCAAACAAAACAAAACAATGTGTGCAAATAATGTGCTTTTCACTGTACATAACTGGTGTATATAAAAAATGAAATAAGCATTTTACCTGTTTCTTGCCACCTATGGCCGTCAGCTGTTGCGCTAATTAGCGTGTTCACGGAAAAGCGTTTAGAATTTGATCAGGTTTTGAAACGGATGAAAACGCACGTTTGTAGGCGCTGCGTTTGTGTCCAGCGGTGGCGTTTGAAGTGTCCTGACCCCGCCCATCTCCGTATCTCCCAGGTGGCCTCTGCGGACGCCATGGCGATGAAGCGCTCTCAGATGTATGCGATGGGCAACAGCCCCTACTCCCAGCAGCAGCAGCAGCAGCAACAGCAGCAGCAACAGCAGCAACAGCAGCAGCAGCAGCAGCAGGGCGGAACTTACCCCGGCCAGCCATACGGATCGCCCACCGCGCATCGATATCCAATGGGCATGCAGGGGAGGGGCCAGGTGGCAATGGGTGCGATGCAGTACCCACAGCAGCAGGTATGATGTCTCTACTGACACGCTGGTTAAAAACTCTACATTTATGTCACTCTACCTTTTTATTACATTGAAGTGTTGACAAGCCCCCCCCTAAAAAAAATGTTAAGAAATAATGTTTTTGATTCTGCACGACATCAATAGCTTGCGTCTGTGTTATGGCAAAGTTTTCCAATATACAGAAATGTACAGGCTTGTTCTCTTGTAAAAGACTAATGGTTTTGAGAAAATAAAAATTCAGTTCTCCGCTGAGAGGCCTATTTTTGTGATTTCCCTACATGTGTGCTAAAGTTGCATACCAAAAATGTGTCCTGAATTGAAAACGCTGTGTGGCTATGTGTGTGCTGTAGCTTTAAGCCGATGAGCGTTTTCTTGTGCTCCCTTATTTATTTATTTTTGGAGAAGTCGCAAACGATCGACGTTGAGAAGAGGGGATATTTTCCTACAAAGTTGTGTTTTTAATTTCAGGCCTCCGCCAAAAGTGCCAAGCGGAACGGCTCGCCTTTTCCGTTCCCTGGCATCTGGACGCGTCGCTTGCGTTTGTCAATATTCCCCCAGTGGGTTCACGCAGGAACGAGATGTTTTTAATGTATTCAGCTTTTTTTATTTAGACGCAGCATTCGTAGTCACTAGTGAAAGGAACTCAATTACCCAGAGGGAGCAGAAGGCCTACAAGAGCTGCAGCACAGACTCTTTAATTGTTCAGCAATTTAAAAAATAACGGCTTGTCTCCCAGTGGCATCCCTTATTATTTTTCCCGCGGATCAACATCGCCGTCTGGGAAAAAAAAGAAAAGAAAAGAAGACTTTGACACGGTCAGTTGAATCGGCGGTAAATCTCCGCTACATTGCTGGCAGGGCAAGCTATTCTGGGTGTAGACTGCCTCTGTGCCACGTTGCTATATTTAGCCAGGGCTGTTGGCTTCAGTCTAATGCATCTCTGGAGAGTCGCTGGCATTCACGAGGCAGGGCGGCTGACGTAGGGCCTCGTTCGCTCATGAGGCCTGTCTGCGGGAGAGAGGGAGAGGGAGGGAGGGAGGGAGAGAGAGAGGAGGGAGAGGGAGGGAGGGAGAGGGGGGGAGGGAGGGAGGGAGGGAGAGAGAGGGAGGGAGGGAGGGAGGGAGAGAGGAGGGAGGGAGAGGGAGGGAGGGAGGGAGGGAGGGAGGGAGGGAGGGAGGGAGAGAGAGGAGAGAGAGAGAGAGAGAGAGAGGGAGGGAGGGAGGGAGGGAGAGAGGGAGGGAGAGAGAGGGAGGGAGGGAGAGAGAGAGAGAGAGAGGGAGGGAGGGAGAGAGGGAGGGAGGGAGGGAGAGAGGGAGGGAGGAGAGAGGGAGGGAGGGGAGGGAGGGAGAGAGAGAGAGAGGAGAGAGAGAGGGAGAGGGGGAGAGGAGAGGGAGAGGGAGAGGGAGGGAGAGGGAGGGAGAGAGAGGGAGAGAGGAGAGGGAGGGAGAGGGGGAGGGAGGGAGAGGGGGAGAGGGAGAGGAGAGAGGGAGAGAGAGAGAGGGAGAGAGAGGGAGAGAGAGAGAGAGGGAGAGAGAGAGAGAGAGAGAGAGAGAGAGAGAGAGAGAGGGAGAGAGCGAGAGAGCGAGAGAGCGAGAGAAAGGGGGAAGGAGAGAGCGAGAGGCAGGCACTCCACGCTGCAGTGGGCCGGAGCCCGGCTCAATCCTGACGGAGGCCCCTGAAGCCTCGATGTCCGTGAGAGATGTTTTATCGGGGGCCAGCTTCCTCCCGCGCCCACGTAGGCAACGCTCGAGCGAAGCGTCTCGAGACGATTCTCTATATATGATGGCGCGCCAAGCGCCGCAGCAACCCTGATCGTTTCACGAAACATTAACAAATTCCAGGGAATATATGCAGCATTTTTAATATTTATTTTTTATATACAAACCAAAGACGTCACGGGCGACGTCCGAGGGCCAGGGATCTATGTATAACTCCGTTAAAAGCATCGTCCTATTTTCAACGTGACAGAGAGAGACCATGCTGTACGGAGACTGTGCAGGAACAATATCCACCTTCCTCCGGTGGAGAGGAATTGGAAATCTGTGGCATATGTTGCTTTTAGCAGACCTTGAAGCCCACTCAACTTGTCACTCTTCACTACCTGTCGCTGGAAAGCGTCCAGTGTGATCGCTCAGCAGTTCTGTTCAATTGGACCGCAGCTAAACGATCGCCATTCCACCGCGGCGCTACCTCACCACCGTTTCCTCCATTTCTCCTCCCTTTGCTTTCACGTAACTCGGGGCCGTGCACATAGCATTTGAACGAGCACGTTCTGGCTCATGCATAAAAGTTGCCGGAAGCATCTCTGCTTCTCACAGAATACGTGCGGTGGTAGATTTCACTGATTCACAAAGGGAGCAATCGAGCGACGTTTGCGACAGTATCGGCTCATCGTTGCCAAATTCGTGGCACATTCGCCTGCATCTAACAACAACCACCAATGAAATCTAGTATGCAAATGAGGGTTGTTGGTTCATGGTTGAGAAGTAAGAGTTGCAGACAAGGTTCTCAGGTGATTTTGAATGGGAGGGTGCATGTGACGTGCTGACTGCCACTGGTACAAAAGACTGTGACGATCAGATGTTGAAGGAGCTTCAAAGAAATCTGAAATTCTCTTCCGTGGAACTGAAGAGAAGGTGGTGGTAGGAAAGTCGTGAATTCATTAGAAAAGAATATCCGACACAGCCCTATTTTTAAGCACTTCTATTCTGAGGTGAGTGTAAATGACACTTTGAGTGTTCAATCCGCGATGGCTCGCCAGGAAAAACAACAAACAAACCCAAAAACAATCTGTGCAGATATTTATAAACGGGGGTGCATGCAAGTGGTACGCCAGTACGCATTCGCGTCCTCAAACGTTCATCGCGTACCAAGCAAGACGACAAACTTCTGAAACGTACGCAACTTTAAGTTTGATCAGTCCATTTTTTGTATTAAAATTAATTGATCAAACTTAGTCACGTATGTTTCAAAAGTTTGTCGTCTTGCTTGGTACGCGATTAACGTTTGAGGATGCGAATGCGCACTGACGTACCACGTGCACCCCTGTTCAAGCAATGCATTCAAACTGAAAAACGACTGTATATTTTTTCACTTTGAATTGTTTATCTTGCAAATAAGTGGCTTTGTGTCCTCAGATCCGTAAAGTGTGCAGGTCCTGCTAACAAATGACGGGTCTGATACTCTGTCTAGACCAGGGGTCGGCAACCCATAACACTCAAAGAGCCATTTGGACGGAAAAGTGCCGCCCCATTTTCTGTCGGCCCACGTGCGCCCAATTTTGCGCCCGACGATACTTATTATTTATTTTGACAGCCCTTTCCAAATGACAACTAAAACGGCGGACATTAAGATTGGGGAAAGACAAAGAAGAAAGAGGAAAAAAATGGACACGGCCTTCTGATATGGTGCGCTGATTAATTAAGTCTCTTCCTGTTGCAGAATAGATGAAGTTCCAGAATCGATTATTTAGGGAGAAACGGAACAAGCATTGATGGCTCCCGTGACCCTGTCTCATTTGTTACTTTAATTACTACTTCTGTTCATTTTTTGGCAAAGCCCTCTGCTGTTAGAGGAAAATCATGTCTGTTGCTTGCAGGGGAAAAACCCCCAGAAACAGCACTACTTATACATGCAATTATTTTTTTTATTGTCTCTTTTAAAAAGTGTTTTCGGCTTGGAGAGCGAGGTATCCAGAGACTCTGAGGAGGCAGAATGATTAAAACCACTCCAGGCAGGTTGAGAGGGAACAGATTTATTTTTGCTTCTTTGCAAAAATTCTTCGAAACGGGATTCTCCTTGTGACGGTGGTGCAACGTGATGAAAAGCACTATAGCAGGGGTTTTGTTGGACCGGATAAGAGCTATTTCAGTCGTCAGCTTGCCTAACAGGGCCGACAAGTGCAGTCTACACGTTTCGTTAGATGTTTCAAATAACGTTGCGTGGACTCGAGCAGAGATTCAGTTGACCCGTTCTGACAGAAACGCCTGAACCTCTGACACGCCTCGTGGACTGACACAAATTTCTGCCTGCCGATTACACACCTGGCAAAGGTTGTGTCAGTATTGGCACTACCTGCATCGTGCTTAGCGGCAGTGTTAGCATAATGGTTAAGGAGCTGGGCTTGTAACTCAAGAGGTTGCTGGTTTGATTCCCAGGTGGGGACACTGCCGTTGTACCCTTGAGCTAAAGGTACTTAACCTGAATTGCTTCAGTAAAATATACACCTGTATAAATGGATTGTATGTAAAGACATGTAAACTGTAAGTCGCTCTGGATAAGAGCGTCTGCTAAATGGCTAAAAAATTTAAAAACCATGACTAAGCTGTAAAGCGGAACACTTCTTGCTCCTCACTGAGTGTTGGCCTCTATGACACACATTACAAAACCTGTAGCTGTTGCATCACATTTCATTCTTCTCTCCAATTCTTTTTTTTTTTCTATTTTCTCTTTCTGCTTTTTTCTGCCATTTTCCTGCCAATTTAGTAGCCAATTCTACCTTTTCATGTCAAATATCCCCCCCTCCTCATATTGTGAGCTTGCTGCCGTAGTCCTGAAACATGCGGCGGAGCACTGCCTCCTCCGAACTGGAACCCGCCAAACCGTCACCGTAACTCCGGTATGCACACAGGGACACTCCTATACGCAGCGAGCTCATATCGGCTTCCCCCCCCCCTCCCTGGCCGCCAATTGCCGCCCCCTAATGGCGCTCCTGGCCAGATCCGAAACTGGTGCGACCTGGTGGAATCGAACCCCGGTCGCAGTGAGCAGCGTCTGATGTTCTTACCGCTACACCAACCGGGAGGCCTTCTCTCCAACTTCTAATCTAGAATGTAATCGCGATACGAGCTACGCTTTGTTTTTATACGCTCTTCCGTTTGATGCCACATCAGCACGGTCTTCGAGGTGTGTCCGAATGCCTCCGTTTACTGCTGCAACTACGGTTGTGAGCAGTCCCATCGCGGATGTGATCTCTTCTATAGATTATAAAGCCTGTTCAGCATGTAATTATGCTTGCAACTTTTTCAAACTTTGTATGCCACCTCTTTGGGCTGCCCCCCTGGACTGTATGCACTTATTGTTGATAATTTCCTTTAGCACTTGAGGAATGATGTGCTTGAAGATTGTAGAGTCAAGTGGCTGTTCATCCACTCGAGCTGAATGCACTTTCTGTAAGACCCTTTGGATAAAAGCGTCCGCTAAACGATTGTAATGCAATGTAATCTACGTGTCTGTTTGAGTGTGATACATTGAGGGCATGTATTAAGTGTTTTTTGCTTTTTGTAGAGGGAAAAGAGGGTCAGTACATTTTCACGTAGGCTTCATCAAGATCGGAGACTGTTTATCATCTTGGCAATCCACAAATGCGGAAGTAAGGAGCAAAATTGGGTCACTTGTAATCCGGCGGAATTTGGCTTGAGATCCATGTTGGCCTTGCGGTCAGCGTGTCTGTGTAATTAGGGGCTCAATTACTAACCAGTAACTAATCGGGTGAATTGTTGGCATTAACCTGGCATGTGAGGCGGCACAGTGGTGCAGTGGATAGCGCTGTCGCCTCACAGCAAGAAGGTCTCGGGTTCGAATCCAGGCCGGGGGCCTTTCTGTGTGGAGTTTGCATGTTCTCCCCGTGTCCGCGTGGGTTTCCTCCGGGTACTCCGGTTTCCTCCCACAGTCCAAAGACATGCACGTTAGGCTAATCGGAGAGTCTAAATTGCCCATAGGTATGAGTGTGTGAGTGAATGGTGTGTGTAGTGCCCTGCGATGGATTGGCGACCTGTCCAGGGTGTATTCCTGCCTCTCGCCCCAATGCATGCTGGGATAGGCTCCAGCCCCCCGCAACCCTAACTAGGAATAAGAGGCTGAAGATGAGATGAACCTGGCATGTGGACGATGACACACTGCAGAGACCACCCTTCGAAGGCCAGTATGTGCAGGGGTCTTGTGCTGTGTGGTGTATAAGCAACAGAAAATTGTAAAACCAGGATCTGAGGAAAGCAACCATTCAAAATGAGACAGAGAAAAATTAAATCAGGGCTTTGTGATCTCTGATCTGTATGTCATACCATGTCCGCACCACAGTATTGCAAAGAACGGTGGCAAATGAAGTTCCGTTGCCGGCCGAAGTCGATCCTCTTGAACGGGTGCATTAAAGGTTTACAGAGTGGCCTCGGCAGCCAGCCTCGTGGGCTCGATCTCTAAAGAAGTGTTCTTCTGTTCTGGCATCCATTTTGTGTCAGCGAACCAAAAATGTGTAAATGTTGTCTTGAGGGTTTCTGTGTTTCTCATTTTTCCACCTCTATACAATTAGCTGTCACATCGTATATCACACAACAAAATTAACGTTTCGCGCATTTCACGCGAAGTTTAATGGCCAATTACATAACCTGTTGTTCTTGATGTTGAGAGTACACCTTGGAATTTAAATGAATTGTGTTTATTTCCTGGGAGAGTAAAGGATAGATGAAATGAACAAACGATTTTATTGTTGAAAACAAAACCGTTTGTTCGTACATTGTTTTTGATCTGAACTTCTTCCCCTTCTTGGCGTTTTGAGATTTCGTGTATTGCGAACGTCAGACTGCTGGAGTCGAGACGCAGCTCGTGTTCTCCTCGGGCTGTGGAATGAGTTTGTGAAGGTCTGCGGCACTGCTGTTTTAGACGGGCTGCAGCGGGTTTCAGACAAGAGTCATCTGTGTGTGAGAGAGAGGCAGAGGGAGGAGGGAGGGAGAGAGGCAGGAGGCAGGAGGCAGGAGGCAGGAGGCAGGAGGCAGGAGGGAGAAGGGAGAAGGGAGAAGGGAGAGGGAGAAGGGAGAGGGAGAGGGAGAGGGAGGGAGAGAGAGAGAGAGAGGGAGAGGGATCAGCTCTGACGCGCTTCAGATGGCTGCAGTGTCGGCGGAGAGCGTGTACGACACAGGAGAGACCAGCCCGTATAAGGGACGCGGACATGCGACGGGTTAATCTCGGCGTGATCTCTCCTCATGTGACAGTCAGAGGAGGAGGGAGGGGGGCGAGGGGGGACGGGCGCTCGTAAACTTAGTTGCAGCGAGGAATGCGTGAGGCTTTTCCTGGCGGAAAAAGAATCGAAAGCCATTTCTCAAAAGTCAGATCAAAGGCTTGAGAGCAGGCTGTGGGGAGCGAGCGAGAGCGTCTTGAGTTAATAGTGCCGCTGGCTTCTGGGGCGGGGGGGGTGGCGTGCGTTACAGATCACAGCCTGCTCAGGGAGACGCCGTGGTGCGGGATGCTGACTGTACAGACACACGGAAAACAGCCTCTGCCATCCTGCACTCCTGGTGGAATTGGGGTGTCACACCCCCCATGGTTAAGGTCAGGGGGTGCGTGAAGCTCATTCAGACACTTGAATGTTTCCATTTTGATCTGGAGAAATTGACCCTGAGCGGGGCCTGCCAGCCCGTCCGTGTCCGAGAGGCTCTGCATACAGGAAGAGCCGGGGCTGGTCTCCTGGTCTGTCAGCTGGTCTCTGTCTCTCTGTCTCTCTGTCTCTCTGCCTCTCTGTCTCTCTGCCTCTCTGCCTCTCTCTGCCTCTCTCTGTCTCTCTGTCTCTCTGTCTCTCTGTCTCTCTGCCTCTCTCTGTCTCTCTGTCTCTCCCTCTCTTCTCTCTCTCTCCTCTCCTCTGTATCTGCTCCTCTCCCTCCCTCTCCTCTCTCTCTCTCTCTCTCTCTCTCTCTCTCTCTCTCTCTCTCTCCTCTCCCTCTCCCTCTCCCTCTCTCTCTCTCTCTCTCTCCCTCTCTCAGTAAACCAGGAGAGTTGTGCGTTTCCATGAGTAGTGTGGGAGAGAGGAGCTCGAGCATGGCCTGATGTGGACTCTGTCGCTGTCAGAGTCAGCGGAGACTTGGCCGGGAGCACGGACCCTAATGAGCGCGGTGGTGCGAGAGGAAGCGTCTGCGCGCCACAGAGGAAGGAGACCGTCATGAGAACATTTAAGGGCAGCACGGTGGCGTCGTACTAATGGAGCTGGACTTATAACGGCAGGCTCGAACCCGGGGCAGGGCACCACACACTTGTACCCACGAGCCCTTAATTAAGAGCTCTTAAGTTCGTAATCCGAAGAGCTTCAGTAAAAGATATCTGACTGAAAGTGGATAATTAGGGCCCTGATATATATTTTTTTTTTTTACACGATCGTGGAATCACAGATGAAATTGCCAAAATATCCTTTGGCAACGTAATACTTATTTTAATGGAATTGAGCTTTTCAAAATTGTATTAGCCTAAATAGTTTCAGTGCTCATGTATTGTATGACAAGGAAAACTGGTGAAATATGAGTTAATGAGGAGTGTTAACCAATGAGATAAGAGTAAGTGGCATGCATATCGATTGGCCTAAGCTGAACTACACAAGCGCAAACTGACTTGAGTCTATCCTTAGCCCATTGCTACGTTGTTTCTTGAAACTCACCTGCAAAAATGTGCTTGACTTCCATTTTCTCAATTGCTGCTGGGCACCCATGCCAAGAAATGGAGGCTGGGCAATCACAAGATATGAGCCTTAATTCCACCAGGAGATAGACATTTAAACAAATAAACATTTTTAATCGTTCGTTTAATTTTGCATCTACTGCTGAATATGTGTCTGGAAATTTTGAACCATTGTGTAAGTAGGCCTTCACTCCCGTGCTGTTAGACGGGGAAAGTTGTTTTAAAAATGGAGGAGCCAAAATGGGATTCGTCTCTTTTTTTGAGGAAAAATTGTCCTAAAATTGGACAAAATGGAAAATACACTAGGGGAAAAAAATTAAATAGGCAATTATTTAAAATGGGATTGGTCATTTTTAAAAGAGAAATGGGCCTAAATTACTAGCTATTTAAAAGATAAAATATGGTATCATCCCTGGGGGTTGGTTTTGTTCTTCATTAAGAGCCTTGTCACTCTGAATGGCTTCCAAGGATGTTCTCTTTGTTTCTCGATGTTCTCAGCTGCGCCCAGAATGTGTCGTGTAGTAAACTTTACAGCAACGGCATGTTCGTTTAGGCTGCGTTTACACTGCGGGCCTGGATGCCCAGTTCAGAGTTTTTGCCTATATCTGATTTTTTGGACCGCCTGTCTACTTTTAAAAGGGACCCATATCCGATACCTGTGTTTACACGGTTTACACTTGAAACAACCTGCATGCGTGCACGAGGGTTTGGTTACCGATAGGGAAGTAAAGGACAACCACGCCGGCACAGCCATATCACCATCTGCAGTGGACGCAAACGAGACAATCATTCAATCATGTTTTATCCATTTATTTATTATCTCTGGTGGTCACACTGGATGAGGTGT
Source organism: Aldrovandia affinis (assembly GCA_029706075.1). Lineage (NCBI taxonomy): Eukaryota > Metazoa > Chordata > Actinopteri > Notacanthiformes > Halosauridae > Aldrovandia > Aldrovandia affinis. The sequence continues at coordinate 30,652 of JAINUG010000553.1, forward strand.
TTGTCTCTTTGGATGAGGCTGGCCTGAGCCTTCATCGTCCACGATTTCACTTATTTCACTTTCATTCAAATGCGAAGAAAGTATTCGAGTGTGTAAAAGTGTCGCATTTTGAATGACGTGTGAATCAGAATGACCGGGAAATTTGTGCGTTTAGATGACAGTCGCTTTGGCAGATATCAGATTCCTATCGGATTTATTTCCACACATGAATGTGGCCCAAAAACAGATCTGAAACTGCCCGATTCCATGTGCTTTTCCCCCCCTGTTTACACGTTTCATAATACATATCCGATGTGGGCCACGCGAGCAGAAAAACTATCTGAATTGGGTCACTTTTATCAGCTGGTGTAAACGTAGCCCAAGGCTCCAGGAGCAAGCGACGGACAGCACTCTATATTCCGAAGGCGTCACCACCGGCTCTCCCTGCACTCCAGTAAAGATCACCAGCTGGAGAGAATCTCAGTCCATCGCTCCCCCCCCTCCCCTCCACACACAATGTCCACAAACATAACTTTGCTGAAGATATAAGGTGAGAGAGGAACTGCGTACGGTGCAGAGTGTTGCTGGCAGCTCTTCCGCTGTTAAGCCGGTTTGATTGATGGGCGTCCTAACTGGCACCGCGGGAGGTTCCGCTGTCGCTGCTGTAATTGGTCGAGGCGGGTGCCAATCAGAACGTCGGGTGGAACTCGGGCCTAAATGCGCGCCCCAGTTGTTGAGAAATGGAGTGCGAGCTGGAGCCTAAGGCGACGAGGAGACACACTGCCTCGGAGTGTGTGTGGGAAGTTAAGTCCGTGCGTTTGAGGGAAAGGAACGGAAGTAATGATGTATGTATAGACGGGGCGAGCCTCCTTCCCCCGGCTCTGATCCGCACGCTCCACGAGGCCTTCATTTCTGAGCTAACAAGGAGAAGAGAGGCGGGCCTCGGATGGCGTAGTGGTGTAACGCACTCGCTTTGACTGGTGGATTGCGAGTGTGAGCTGCCTATTGCGGTCACGGTTTGAAACCCGACTGTGCCAGACCGGTTGGGAGCCCCGATTGGGGGTGGCTTTTGGCTGTCTGTTCCAGGGGGGGGGGAGGGTGAGGGTGGTCCGGCTCGACGAGGAGTGTGAAGGACTTCCCTGCGGACAACATAATAGGCGTGTTCCGTCTCGGAGGAGGCGGATCATCGTCGGCCTCGGGGAATAGCTTGACCCGCAGAGACGGGCGGGGAGTTCATGGGGGAGGGCGAATGGAAATAAATAGAGGGTAAAATTGGACACGAAATTGGGAGAAAAACAGGAAAAAAACCCCCCCCAAAATAATAATAAAAAAAAAAAAATCTTCTTTTTTTAAAACAAGGAGAAAAGAAAAACAGGGAGGTGCTTTTCTGTCAGTTGCCTCGACTGACCAATCAGGTATCAGGTAACTAATAATGTCATCTCTGCGCTGCGGTAACGAGCGAGACATCCTTCGGTATCGGGGTGGCGGTCCTGGCGTAAAGCCTTTGCCTTGATTGGCTCTTTCCTCCTCAGATGCAGGCCCAGTATGCCCAGCAGGGCCAGCCCCCGTACTTCAGCCAGCAGCAGCCGTCCACGCCCACACAGCCCCCCTACATGCAGCCTCGAGCCCCGCCCCAGCAGGTAAGACTACAACTCCCACAATCCTCTCCTCACGGGAAGACCAGGGCCCGTATGTACAAAGATTCCAAGAGTAGGAGTGGATCAGTCTAGGATCAGTTTAGCCTTTTAGCTCATAATGGATATGGTTAGGATATGGACAGGGGAAACCTGATCCTAGATCAGCACTCCTACTCTTAGAGTCTTTGTACATATGGCCCCTGCAAGTATGTTCAGCAAAACACAACGTTTTGGTGGTGTTGCTATTGAACTGCCTCTCGACGCTATACGCTATACGACCTCGCGGGAATGTTTGTTCCGGTTTGGGGGTGTGTCGGGGGCTGTACCCAGAAGCAGGGGGTGACATCATATCGCACACAGTCGCCCCTATCAGCAGTCAGAGTAACAGTGCTATGCAGCCGTATGCTCAATACCACATCGGTTCAGTTTATGAAACGGCTTGCAAGGTTTTTTCTGCTCCTGAACACACCCCTGATGTGACCACTGTGACCTCCCCCCCCCCACCCTGAGTCGCCCATTTCTACACACAACTGTGTTACAGACTCACCCATTTCTCCCCATTGGCTACGTTTCCATTAGAAGTGCTGGATTTGACTCTTTAAGAGTTGGCGAGAGACAAGTGTGACAAGCTTAGAAAGTAGTTTTGAAACGGGCAGGTGTAGTTTGTATTTAACTTTCATTTGAGATAGTGGTCTAGGTCTTAAATTTCAACTTGCCCCAAATCACTTTCAGCGCGTTGATGTGCTGAATGTATCCCCATTGGCATGCCTTCATGTTCAGTCTCATGTCTCAAGTGCCTTCATGTTCAGTCTCTCCAATGGAAACACAGATATGATTTTAGTGACGGGTCTGGAGCGGTTTAACCCTTTGAGGAGTTACTGTCGCAGTGCGATGTTTGTTCTAGAACACGCCGTAACATTCCGGTTGATTCTAATTGATGACGTCATCAAGGGATGCAAATGGAATCCTCGGAGAGCTGTAAAGTTCCAGAATGGAACCCTGGTGAATTAGAACTAGAATTCTGAATCCTTAAAGGGCCAATGGTAGTGACACGATTCATCTTTTCCATTCAGTCGATGGGGTTTGTAGCATTGGCAGTGGTGAACAATGCCCGTGCATATCTCAGCGTTTTCTTGAATAGTAGAATTAGAATTAGAAAAAGAAAAAGAAAAAAATCTGGGTCATTTTTGGAAAAAAAAACTCATTGTCCAAAACCATTTTTTGAAAATTGAATCCATGTCCTGTTTAGACATCTCGGAAAGGCTTACAAATCGCCGTCCGGATTGTCCCAAAGTGGGACTGCGTAAAGGGTGCCAATGCTTTCGCTCTTTCCCCCGCAGCCCCCGAAGGCCACTTGCTGTAATGAAACCCAGCTTTTCCGTCTTTATTAAATCATTGTGTTGGCAGCGTCGCGCTTAAGGTATAGCACAGGGCAGGTTCAGTCAGAGCGATTTGTATTCACGTCTAGTAAATAACCTGCAGGCGAGTGGGGAGTCTACGCCGACCTGTGAGTGACCCCTTCAGCTCATTTGGTTTACAAACACGCAGCGAAGTGCGGCGCGTGGAATACATCCAAAAATGGGGGTGATTGCCGTAGATGTAGGAGATTGACCTTGTGTCGAATTCTCTGGGGCTCCGGTGTAATTTCTGGGGGAAAGCACACAAATGGCCAACTTGATGCTCGTATTACCAAGCCTCTCTCGAATCACCAGGCCCTAAATGTATTCTTTTTTTATTACATTTTAAACCGAGACTTGATTGACGGCTGGCGAGGTTAGGTGGGTGGGAGGGAAGATTATATATATTTCTTTACTTTCCCCACAGTGTGCTGCTGTCATCGGTTTAATAGGAGGGAGCTGATAGACCGTGACACTTTACCACCGTGAGTACAGCAGAGCGGTGGCGGCTGGCTTGTAGGGGGTCGGACTAATGACTCTCAGACTGTAATGATGCCACCCCCCACCCCACCTGCTGTGTTTGGCTGTTAATGGCGGGAGACCCTTTAACAAGGTCTCACTTGTGGCCCCCTTCTTCCCTGGCAGAACCAGGCCATGCTGAACCCAGGTTGGGCTTGGCTGACTAGTGCCGGCACTGTAGTCACATTCATTTTAATACATCTGTTTCAGATTTTTTCCCGCCAGTTTTTTTTCCTCCCAAATTGCTGGCCACTCTATTTCTTTCATTTTCCCCCTCCCCCACGAGCCCGCCGCTTGTTTCTACGGGACAAGCCACTACCCTGAATGAACGGCAATGAACCGCTTCCTCCAAGATGGAACTCGGCTATTTGTTTTGCCCACAGGGAAGTCCTTCACGCTTCTCGGTGAGCTCCTGCCGGCTCTCCCTCCGCCCCCCCCCATTTTCTCCCAATTTTCCTGTTAACCCCGCTTTTCTTGTTAATTGTGAGTTTGTTGCCGTAGCCCTGTGACTGGCAGTGACAAAGGCAATGTACCGCCTCCTCCGAGCCGGCACTCGCCAAGCCGTCGACCGTAACTGCGGTACACACAGGGCCACTCCTCTACACAGCAAACTCGTGCCGGCTTCCCTCCCCTCTCCCTGGAGCGGACAGCCAAGTGCCGCCCCCTAATGGCACTCCCTGCCAGAGCCGATACTGGCGTGTCCGGCGGAATCGAACCCCGGTCGCAGTGGGCAGCGTCGAACATTGTAACCGCTAAACCACCCGGGAGGTCTCGCACATCTGTATTTCTGTACGAGTGCGAGAAAGGACATATGACAAAAAGAAATTGTGTACAGTGCGATATTATTATTATTTTAGTAAATCTTTCGATAGCTTAGTTGGTCTCTTGGCTTCATTGAATGGCAACAGTGTCCTCCTACCATCCCTGCCAGGGAATCACTTATAACCGGCTTATAACCAGGCCAGCACCAGGCGTCCTCCTTCGAGACTCCATAAAACAGACCATGGAAAACCAGCCAGAACTGGAACTTAGCAAGTTGGCCTGGTTCCTGGTTTCACTGCTGCAGAGAGAAAGAAGTACAGGTAACTGCCAAAATAAAGGAAACACTTTGGTAACCTTGGTAACCTGAGGGGGGGAGGACACTCAAACGGCCCGGCCGGGGGCTAGGAGATTCCCAGCTGGGTGGGACACTCACGTGGTTCTGCACCCATTCAAAGAATCCCTAATTTACTCAAGTGTTTCCTTTATTTTGGCAGTTACCTGTGAGTGCTGCTCTCTCTCGAGGTCTAGCGTAGAGCAGACGTTTGTGGACCGAATTAATCAGAAATTTGAGGGAAAATGAAAACCTCTTTTCACCTTTTTTTATTTAATTTTTTTAATGAATTATTCTAAAAGATGGAATTGGTAAAACCTGATAAATTCATTCATTTTCTTAATTTATTCATCTTTGTGCAGAACATTTTTATTGCGAGTAACGTATTTAGGCAAGTGTTCATTTTCTCTGATTCTTACAAATCCCGTCATTAAAATGCAACACGCCGTTTTACCTTCCTTGATTTAATAACTATGTAATTAAGAATGAGAATGTAATGCCTTGACTCCAGCGCATGCCATTTCTTTTCCGTCCTGCGTGAGGAACGAACGCACGCCTGATTTCTAAATCCCTGCATTAGGAGCACTGCTTTGGCCTCATCGTAGCTGCTGAGCTTGAACAATTTTATTGTATTTATTTTTTTTTTTTTTAAACGGTGGCATGACTTAATCTCTCGATTGAAACAGATTGCAAGTGTAATTTCCTCCAATCTCCTAAATCTCCTGGCAGTATGTGACTAGAGATCTGCTATGGATATAAATTCAAATTCCGCTATTAAGAAACAAGCCAGCTTAGCGTACGTAGGGCAGACTGTCGCCACGGCTTAGCTAAACATTTGACTGAAAAGTCGTTCGGCATGCGCCGTCTCCAGGTCCGTTGTAGTTTTGTTTTAAGAAGGTTGCACGCCCGCCTCGTGTCTGCCAACAAACCAGGTTGAGGGCCTTTCTTGTCTGTGTTCGTTGGCTTTATCATGAAGACGTCTGGACAGATTCAACATCTGCGCCAAGTCGAGGGGGGGAAATGTGGCTTCAAATCAGATTTTTTTTCCCAACAAACTTTGATATGAGATCTCGTCTCCTTTCCAACTCCGCGGCAACAGAGGGGTCAGGGGAAGATTTACGACGTAACACGTTATCAGAATTTCCTCTCACCTCTGCCTTCCAGTCACCTGGGTGTTTACCTGATTAAAATGGCCGGAGATTAACATTCTGCCACCTTACCGAATTTGCTGATAAAAGCCGTATAGCTCTTCACCTCACTGTTTGTCTTCCTAACAGTCGCTCAGAGTGTGTTCTGCTCGTGTTTTCAAAGCTGAACTGTTTCCGGGTCTTACAGGATGTAGTGTCTGAATGCTCAATCACACCGCGTAGCCACTTGTGAAACCATAACAAAACGTAACATTTGTTTCTCCACTTTATTCCACCGTGCCATATATTATGTGAGCCTTGAAAAGTGGAACCCTTGCTTAAATTCACCACTCGGAAGAGACATCAAAGACGTTGCACGTAAACTGTATTTGTAATAGAGGGCGTTTGCGCAAAAAAGCAGAACTCCCACTACAGGCCTGTGAAACAAGAAGGATTTCCTGTCTTGTTGCCAAATGTCCATTTCGGGGGATCTTGGCTGAGTGCGCGAACACAACTGTGGGCCCAGGCCTTCCCCAGCCCCCAGCTTCACATCAGCGCTGAAGTAATGGGGGACATTACCGGAGGGGGGGGAGGGGGGGCGTCTCAGGCCCTCAATCAAGCATATTTCCAGGAGGCCACGTTCCCCCCGGAGGTGAAATTGCTTTTGGCGGAAGATGATGCCGCAGCCGAGATTCTACGAGGAGGGAGCGACCGTGTTTATTTTTCCTCCTCCACCTGGAGCCTCTGAATCAGAGAGGTCATGTTTGACCCGATTAAGGGCTATTCCGAAGGGCCGTCCCTACTCAGTCCCGACTTAACAGGCCACTGTTCCTCCTGACAGGTGTATATGAGCTTTTTGGGTATCTCATGGCACTCAATGAATCGAGTTTCTCTCGGTTTATCAACCCTCTCTCTCCCCGAGGAGCGTACTTTCACAAGGCGGTTTATCAACCCTCTCCCCTGAAGAGACTCTCTGGCCGTCTGGATCTCTCTCCTCTCCTCTCCTCTCCTGGGTCAGTTGTCCTGTGTGTCATGGCGCTCTGGTGAATGGGGGGCATCGGTCAGCCTTAAGTAAGGGACCGGTTATAATCCGTAAATGAAACCAAACACGTTTGCTTGAGCAGTAGCATGTGCTTGGTTTGAATGTTGATTTTGCACCCTGTAAATTATTGCAGAGAGGGTGAAAGATGGAGGAATGACATTGATAATGATGAAAAGGAAACATCTACCACAAATGATCATTTGATAGGTTTTTGTTTTAGCCTTAAAACTGATTTTCCTCATGCTGTGAATCAATCCCAAAACCTCTGACCCAAAGAAAGTCGTAAAAGTGGAAACGTCACCCAGACTCTGTATTCTGTGATACAGTTTGCCCGTACAATTTTTTTTTTTTTTTGACAATTTTTTTTTCCCCCAGTAAAAAACAGGAGCCTTATCCTAAAATGACTTCCCTTGCTTCATTGAGCAGTCGGTTCTATATTGAGAAAGTGGTGCAATGTCTGTGCATATTAGTGCTGCATTTCTGAGTCGATGAACAGCCATACCAGCTTTTCAGCCCCTCTTTTTAGGAAAAATAAATTATGTGTATCATCGTTTATTTTATTATGTGTATAGGACAATTAGATTGTATGTATTTGTAATGCTCTGTTTGTCGTTCTTAAATGCTATCTGTTGTAAAGCACCTTGAGATTTCTCTGTATTTTAAAGTGTGCTATATAAATAAAATTCATTATTAATGCAGTCACGCTGCTCTCTTAAACATCTTTTTTTTTTTTTATTATGTATTTGTTTCTGCTTTTTTTTCCTTTTTTCTCCCAAATTAGTGGCCAATTATACCCTCTATTTATTTGAATTTGCCCTCGCCACCCATCTCTACGAGGCAAGCTAATTCTCAGAGGGCAGCAAACTCCGCTTCCTTCGAGACGGAATTCGCCCACCCATGTTCTGGAGACACCCTTACGCGATTCTCAGCGAGTTTGTACTGGCTCACCCTCCACCCTCTCCCCTCCCACTGGGGCAGACTGCCAAATTCCGCCGCCTGATAGGCAACTCACACTCGTACAGGACCAGCCAAATACGGGTGTGTTAGACCGCTACGCTATCCGCCAGCCCAGAGTATCTTGAGGGAGGTGTATTTAGCGATTTGGAATGTACGGGGGCTGAACATTACATTACAGGCATTTGGCAGACGCTCTTATCCAGAGCGACGTACAACAAAGTGTTAACCGTAGTCAAGAACAGTTTAGCTGAAAGCCACCCTAGTGGGAAGTACAGTTCCTAGGTGCTAGGAGCAATCACATAGTTAAACTAGGACCCTGTAGGTAAATCTGTAGCCACAATTCAAAGGTAGCAATAAAGCAATCAGTGCGGAAAATAATGCCTAAGCCTAATACAATACATAAACAAGTAGACATGTGTAATACTAAGCAGCTACGTCCCTAAGTTAACAAAAAACCAGACTACAGGGGGAGGTGCACCCTGAAGAGGTGAGTCTTCAGTCGTCGCTTGAAGGTGGCCAGGGTCTCAGCTGTTCTGAACCACCCTCCTCCTTCCCCAGTGCCCTTCTGGGTGTCACCTCTGCTCTGAATCTGATTGGCACTCTGGCCGGCTCCCACACTCACACCAGTGCTTCCTTTATTTGGGTTGGTCGTTTCCGCTATAACCCAGGATTGCTTCCATATCTTGACCATTAGCTTTGCAGTGGGGTTTTACGACCTACTGGAAAATGCCACAGCACAATTCTGACCGGAATTCCGAGGGGATTTTCTCTGCACACGCTCAGTTACGCCTGTCCGAAATTTATGGCAACAAAAACAAAACCACACATTCATATTCACGTATTCATCATCACCCCCAAAAAACGCGCATTCCATGTGATTTTGAAAATGTTTAACAAAATAATTAATTGCGCAATACTTTTTCATTAATTACTTTACTTACTCGTTTACTTATTAATTACGATAATTAATCTTGTTATGGCAGAGGGCCTTGAGAATGGTGATTTGGTATTTGCGTTGTCATAAATTGGTAAATCATAAATCATGTTTAGTTTTATGTGCCTCGCAGTTGCTGTACTGTGGCTGTATTTAGCTTTTATATTTTTATTTTTTTAGGCTGTATGTGGTAGCAAAGTAACTGAGTCCCAGTATCTTTACCATTAGTGGACAGTGGGCCACACACATACGCACGCATACACATACACTCACACACTCACACACACACATACACACAAACACACACACACACACACATATACACACACACACACACATCACACACACTACACACACACACACACACACACACACACACACACACACACACACACACACACACACACACACTACATACACACACACACACACACACACACACACACACACACACACACACACACACATACACACACACACACACACACACACACACACACACACACACTACACATACACACACACACACACACACACACACACACACACACACACACACACACACACACACACACACACACACACTTGAAAGCCGCCGTAGGATCACTGTCCTTCAGACCACAGGAGCTACAGTGCCAGATTCGCTTGAGGAGGAAGGCCACTCAAAGTTCACTGCCATTAATTGGTCCCTATTTGAATATCAGCAAAGGGCTTTTAATTAGCTGCATAATTATGGGAAAACCGGGGGGTTAGGTGGGTGGTGGGTGGGGGGTGGTGGAGATAGCTGGCCATGTGACCTGTCCGTGTGAAAGGTTTCGGCTCTGTAATTAGCAGGAGCTGCTTTTGATTGTAGTGACCTTTTTAAAATATGGCCCCAGATCTCACTGGCTGGAGGGTTACCCGACCCAGTGGAAATAAGAGCTCTGTCCTCTGATTGGACTGCCATGTGGAGTGCTGTCCTCTGATTGGACTGCCATGTGGAGTGCTGTCCTCTGATTGGACTGCCATGTGGAGTGCTGTCCTCTGATTGGACTGCCATGTGGAGTGCTCTCCTCTGATTGGACTGCCATGTGGAGTGCTGTCCTCTGATTGGACTGCCATGTGGAGTGCTGTCCTCTGATTGGACTGCCATGTGGAGTGCTGTCCTCTGATTGGACAGCCCTTTTTTGAACCGCGCGACACAATAAAGGGTAAAAGCTCATTAGAAATTCCATCATTCCAAATCCAATTTCTCCGGTCTTCGGTGCCTCACGGCCTACTGCTGCCTTTCTGTTTACTCTTGAATGGGTGGCTTTGTAGTACTTAGGGATTTGAACCCCAGCCCTTTCACATTATTTGTATTTATTTATATTTTTTATTAATTTTGTTTAAGATATTTCCCTGTTTTTCTCCCCAATTTGGAAGCCAATTATACCCTCAATTTATTTCGATTAACTCCCCCACAAACTCACCGCCCGTCTCTACGGGGCAAGCTCTCCGAGGCCGGCGAGGCCGGCCTCCTTCGAGACGGAACTCACCGACCCCCTTTCTGGAGACCCCCTCACGTGCTTCACAGCGAGTTTGTGCCGACCACCCTTCCCCCTCCCTCCCTCAGGAGCGGACAGCCAAACCACCGCCCCGATCGGGTCAAACGGCCAGGGCCGGTCTGGCAGAGACGTGCTTCATCCCTTTTCCATTTGACCCCATGCGTGTGAAAGAGAGGGGTTCTGGAGTACCCTCGAAATATCACAGGGCCCGATAACAGTCTACCTGCTCTGTGACGGGGGCTGGTTGTGAGCAGCAGTCTTGCTTCCTTCTATATAAATCCTGTAAATGTTACGCAGTCAGAAAGGTAGCCTCTGAAGGGCTGTCATGTCACCCGCTACCCACTCTCCGCCGAACGCACGCCGCCGTTTCCCTGCCGATGATGCGCGGTGTCTTTCTACCCGCTATATGAACCGCTTTGCGCCGCACTGACACAGTGGAGAGATCACAAAGGATGCGTTTCCCTGCGTTTCCCTGTTTGTCTCTCAAAGGAAACCGAATCGAACGGTCTGTGTGTGGGACTTTGTCACATTGCACTTTTGTTTTCTCTCTCTCTCTCTCTCTCTGTGTGTGTGTGTGTGTGTGTGTGTGTGTGTGTGTGTGTGTGTGTGTGTGTGTGTGTGTGTGTGTGTGTGTGCGTGTGTGTGTGTGAATTGAGTAGTGACTCTTAACTCCAGTTCTCCAGACTGAGGCCGCCAGTTCCTGTAATCTATGTTGATTTGCGACATTATCAAATTAGAATGAGCTGTGTTGTTTCCTTGGCAACGGCGCTCCGTCTCCACATGGCCCTGCGTTGTTTGATGTCGCGCCGCTCGCGCGGTAATGAAGCCACTGCTGGAGGAGCGGCAAGTTTTTAAGAAAAATTCTTATTTTCTTTTTTGTTCTTGTTTGTTTGACGTTGGTATGGCTGCTCGGTGAAGTGGCGTCTCCGGTTTGAGGTTTGCGGTTTCCCAAACTAACTGCTCCCGTGTGCCAGAGGGTGTTACGGTAGCTCTGTTCTTCTGCTCTTGTTCTGGCTAAACCCCCCCTGCTCTCACACGCACACACACACACAAACACACACACACACACACACACACACACACACACACACACACACACACACACTCGCGCGCGCGCAAAGGCACACGCATGCACACACACACTCACACTCACACACTCGCACACGTGTGCACACACACACACACACACGCACACACGCACACGTGTGCACAGACACACACACACACACACACATGCACACACACACACACACAACACACACACGCACAAAGGCACACGCACACACACACACCACACACACACACACACACACACAGACACAGACACACACACACACACACACACACACACACACACACACACACACACACACACACGGCCGATGACAGACACGAGATGAGCTGCATAGTTAAATGAGAGGCGGCCGGCTCTAGGCCCCCGGGATGTGCCAGGGTGGAGGGGCACTTTTAAAGACATGCAATTAAGTTTAATTTTTAATGAATATTAATGGCATTAGCGGCAGAGATTTGGTGGAGATGTGCATCTAAAGGTGTCGGAATGACTAATGTATTTGGAAGAGCGTGGAGAGAGCTCTCGGAGCGAGGCGGCCGGGCGTCGACAGGAGGGAGGGAGGGAGGGAGGGAGGGAGGGAGGAGGGCCGCCGTGGGGATTACGCTTCTGCTAGGAGCCGTTTCTCAAGGATGAGGCCTTGTGCGGTGTTGTGCACGAGCTCGTTGACGGACGTGATTCTTCACCGCCTCAGACGGGAGAGAGGGAGAGAGGTCTCCCACCGCCGCCGCCGCCGCTCACGACCCTCGATGCCCCTGACGTTACGCAGCTTCGCTCGTGGATCTGAAGCGATTTGAGCTGCGTGGACTTCCGTGTCCCTCCTGTGTGTGTGCGATCGCCGTCAGAGTGCGTTTGTCGTCACGTGGCGGCAACAGATTCCCAAATGTGTGGTCTGTGTGCAATTAGGCTTTTGCGTCATGTTTTCTGTGTAGTGTGTCATATTACTTGGAGTAGGAAGTCAAAATGGGCCCAAGCTTTTTTTTTTACCCAAAACACGACGGTGCTCCAGAGGAATGCCAGCAGTGTGGAGACCTTTGGAGAAATCCGGTGCCTCGCGTTGACGGGTGTGGGTGTGGGTGTGGGTGTGGGTGTGGGTGTGGGTGTGGGTGTGGGTGGGTGTGGGTGTGGGTGCGGGTGTGGAAAACTTCAAAATACGAGTCAGAATATGCTTGTCATTCTGTGGCGTTACAGGGATGTCAGGGGAGAAATGGTGTTTTTCCCCTCCTTTGTGCAATTTTAGCCGTCTAAGGAGAGCGGTGCAGGCCTCATTATCGTGCGAAAGCAGGAATGCGGCAGTTCCCACAGTCGGAGCGCAAGTGGGCGATGATGTCATAGTCTGACTGTAAACACTGGCACGGCGCTGACCTCCCGCTGACCCAGGTGTCCCAGCGTTCCGCTCGAGTAAACGCACGTGCCTGACTCGCACGCATTCTTTCTTTATTCATAAATTTTATGTTGTTTCAGATTTTCACCCTGTTTTTCTCCCCGATTTGGAAGCCAATTATACCCTCTGTTTATTTTGATTAACTCCTCCCCCCCACAAACTCGCTGCCCGTCTCTACGGGGGCCAGCTACTCTCCTTCGAGACGGAACTCGCCGACCCCCTTTCTGGAGACGCCCTTACGTGCTTCACAGCGAGTTTGTGCCGACCGCCCTCCCCTCCCTCCCTCAGGAGCGGACAGCCAAACGCCGCCCCAGATCGGGTCTAAAGGCCAGGGCCGGTCTAGCAAAGATAGGTTTCGAACCGCGTCCCTGATAGGCAGCTCACACTCATACAGGACCAGCCAAATACGGGTGCGTTAGACCGCTACGCTATCCGCCAGCCCCTACGTTTAATGTCTTTGAGTACAGCACCAGGACTGTAATCCCCTCTCCTCATTTTCCACCGTTGTGGCATAAAATGTTTGCGTGTCAATCGGGGCGGTTTTGTCAATTTGTCGCGTTTAAGAAATGAAACGGGTGTCGGTGTGAAGGCGGGTTTACGACAGGAAGCGGCATGCATTTTTATTCAAGATGTTGCGCAAAGCTGTTTGCTTCAGAAGACTTAATAAGCGTTAAGATTCCAGGCCGCCTGCCAGGGAGCACGGCTTTGTAGCGGCGGACCTCTGAGCGACATGGACGTCTGAGTTAAACCGGCGCAAATCCATTCGATTTTCAAACGCAGCTAAAAGAAAACTGACTAAATATGGTTCTTTGTTTCAACGTCAAGTGGTACTGTAACATCGGAGTCACTGGCCTACACATTAATGTACACGTGTGTTAAGAAATTAAGCACCGTCTCCACTTCAAAGTGCCCTTTACATTCAAGTGTGTAAGTGTGTTAGTGTGAGTGGTGTGTAAGTGTGAGTGGTGTGTTAGTGTGAGTGGTGTGTAAGTGTCAGTGGTGTGTTAGTGTGAGTGGTGTGTCAGTGTGTTAGTGTCAGGGATGGCTGAATGTGGGTTTTCTGTACAGTGATCCAGTTACCCCTGACAGGCCAATATTGACCAGTTATGGCATACAGGTAACTAACATTTTCCTGGCATGGTTTAGGTCCACTCAACCCCTTAGAGGGCAAGGTAAACGCCAATAAATACAAAGCCATTCTGAGTGACCACCTTCAGCATTTCTATCCTGATGGGAGCGGTCTCTTCCAGGATGACAATGCCTCCCATCCACAGGGCATGAGTGGTCACTGAATGATTTGTTTTTATTTAAAGATTTTGTTTCTGATTTGATCCCATTTTCTCCCAGTTTAGTAGCCAATCACACCCGCTATTTTATGTCAATCCCCCTCTAGTAATGTGAGTTCGCTGATGTAGTCCTGCAACCGGTAGTGATGAAGGCGAAGTAACGTCTCCTCCGAGACGGCACTCACCAGGCCGTCGACTGTAACCCGGTACTACAGGGCAACTCTTATGCATGGCGAACATCATGTCGGCTTCCCTCTCCCCTCCCTGGGGCGAACAGCCAATCGCCGCCCCTGGTGGCACTCCCGGCCAGAGCCGACTCTGGTGCGGCCGGGGAAGTGAACCCCGGTCTCCGTGGCCAGCATCGGACGTTGTAACCATAGACCAACCGGGAGGATTAAATGACATGAATTAAAACAAGCCATATGCCCACGGTCCTCAGTCACCAGATCTCAACCCAACTGAACTTATGGGAGATTCTGGGATATTCTTGTTTCCTTTATTTTGGCAGTTACCCGTAGCTCAGAAAAGCGACAGCCCGTATATCGGAAGGTTTCATAGAGCCTTGTGCAGTTATACATTTTCAAGCTCAAATACAAACAACACCACCCAAAAGTATTTTAAACATCATTGTAGTGCGTCTATTCATTTGTTTTAACAGTTTGTAGCTGTGTTGGATATTAACACCCTGAATGCCTGTGTGTTGCTAGTAAAGTGGGTGAAAAAAACCCAACCTGTTCTTTAAATTCAACAAGCCTTCCTGTTCCATCGCACTGTTTTGTTTTTAAAAGCCTCTTCGCCCCTCTTATCACAGTCAGGCCTGTGAGCGATAGGGCCCGAGTCACAACACCTCACCTCCGTCGACATGCCGTCACGCTGCATCGCAAATTCCTGCGCCGACTCGTTTCGCTCAAACGAAAAAAAAACTTGTTATTTTGTCTGCTTTTCATTTTGGTTATGGGGTCATGCAGCAGGCTCGCTGGTTGGCAGGGAAGGGAGATGTGATATCCAGATTATTTCTTATTAAAATTAAGTGTTTATTCAGCCGCAGAAAGTGGTTCGGTCGCGACGGCACGCCGGCCAAAGTTTATTGTTATTGTTATGACACATCCACGACTCCTCCGACCACAGCCAGCGCTGACCAGCGTCAGGGTGTCAGAGTGTGTCGCCACGTCCAGGTTTCCGTGGTTGACGTTCTCATTTATTTTCTTTTATTCAAAACTGTTTGTTTCAGATTGTTTCTCCCAATTTGTAGCCAATTACACCCTCTGTTTTATTTCGATTCACCCTCCCCACACGAGTTTGCCGCTCGTCTCTACGAGGCAAGCTAATTCTCAGAGGGCAGCGAACTCCGCTTCCTTCGAGACGGAATTCACCCACCCACGTTCTGGAGACACCCTTACGTGCTTCACGGCGGACCCGAGCCGGCTCACCCTCCCTCCTCCCCCTGCGGCAGACAGCCAAACACCCCCGCCCCGATCGTGGCTAACAGCCAGGGCCGGTCTGGTGGAGACGGGTTTCAAACCGCATCCCTGACAGGCAGCGCACACCGTGTCGGACCAGCCAAAATAATAGACCGCTACGCTATCCGCTGCCCCATATTTCTGACTTTGGATAAAAAATACGTCATGTTGCCGGATCGGGCTCAGCGTAAAACGTGCGGACCGGATCACGAACGCGCGAATCCATCATTGTTCAAACGGCGCGCCCCTGATCCAGCAGGTGAGATCCCTAGGGCTCGTTCTCCACGCCTCACGTGAAACGTGTGCCCTCCAACGCTCCGTCCCGCGGCAGCAGAAGACCGGGGCGCCAACGATCATCCCACCCGAGACACGTTCAACGCCTTTTTGGGGACGAGGACAACCAAATAACAACCCGCGCCAAACCTGCTAGTGGCCCTCGTTACTGGAGAAAGCTTGATGATGATGATGATGATGATGATGATGATGAAGAATCCAGTCGAATAAGCGCTTTGATTCGACCCGACCCGGTCCCTCTCCCTGTCTCTGCAGGAGGTTCCTCAGGAAAGCTACGGGAACAGGAGCCAGCCCGCCATGACCCCTGGGAAACCCAACCACGAGGAACTGGGCCTGTCCCAACAGGAGAGACCCTCCAGCCTTCCTGTGAGTACACTCTCCCCTACAGTAGAGAACACACTCCCTTACACGCCCTACAGGACAGAACACACTCCCCTACACACTCTACAGGACAGAACACACTCCCCTACACACTCTACAGGACAGAACACACTCCCTTACACACAGACAGAACACACTCCCCTACACACCCTACAACCACAGAGTCCTGGACACAGTGACTACAACCCCCACCCTCCCACGCACTCACACACGCTGCCTCATTCACACACGCAAACAAACACACACTCAAACACACGCATGTACACACGCTCGCACACGCACTCACCTCCAGACCTTCTCACTCACACACACGAGCACGCACACGCATTCACACACGCAAACCAACGCGTACATACACGTGCCTACACATGCAAAGCCACTCACCTTTGAATTCACTCACACAGACACACACACTCACGTGCACACACCCCCACACACACAGCTCTGTGTGAGCTGCTCACCCCGGCCCGTGTGAAGCTCGTATCCTGCAGTATGCCCGTCGCCTCCTCTCATCTCTGAGCTCTGTGGCAGACTGTATTCACCTGAGTCTTCACTCACTTCACAGCCTTTTCACTGCTGGGACTGCAACGGCCGATATCTCCTCACTTTGGGCTCCGAGAGAGTTAATGATTTGGAAAATGGCAATAATTGAAATGCTGCTTATATTATTCTTGTACTTTAACGATGATACCTGCTATCTATCAGCTCTTTTACTGGCTGTGACGGGAAGCTGAGCTAATGGTTGAAAGAGTTGAGTTTGTGTTTCTGTTAAATAGAACGAAACGGCCATTGTAGCCGAATGTGACACTGGTATCTGCCCTACCCGCACTGTTCTAATGTGGGGGCCAGAAAGATATAGCTGGCAAACCTCAAACTATGTGCATTTGTTCAGTGACTTAAAATGGAATATTTCCATTTTAAACTTTTACTTTTACTAATATTTCCATTTTAACTGGTTTGCTACTGGAAATGTATCGTTTAAATTGATCTTTAACGTGGTTTCCCAAAGTGAATGAAAGAAGAAAGAGAAGCAGAAAAAAAGGTTCAAAGTCCATTTTCTGTTGTGCTGTGTCGACACCAGGCTGCCAGGTTCTATAACTCTCCATCGGAATCGACGTGAGCAACGAAACACATATTGTGATTTTAGTTGGAAAGTGTGTGAGATTAATATAAGGTGTGCTGTGTGTATTAATTTGAACGTTTCCAAGCCGCCACCCTACAGCAGTGTGAGTGTGTGAGTGTGTGAGTGTGTGGCTGGTGTCAGACGAAGGAGTGCTCAGCGGTGAGAACAGGGTGCAGCTCACATGGGCACAGCCTCCTGTGTGGAGAAACTGCGGCGCAGAGAACATTCAGAGCAGAAGCGCGGTCTCTCCCCTCCTCCCCGCCCCGGCTAACACGCGCTCACTACGTTCTCACAGCGTTCTCGCAACGTTTTCGCAACCTCGTCGCTGCGAGAACGCCGTCCCCTTCCGTTGCTGCAACGCCACGGCAGTGTCGTTACGACCGTGTTATGTAAGTGTGGGGGTTTAGCCTGAGAAGCCACACCAATGCCTTTCAACTGCCTTATTTTTGGCTATGAAGGGGGGCTGTGTACACTTGTGTAATATTTGGTGTGGTGTTTGGAGAAGTCGTGTGTGTGTGTGTGTGTGTGTGTGTGTGTGTGTGGGGACAGAACAGCGCTGGGCAGAGGGGTGAGCAGTATGTGGAGAGAGAGAGAGAGAGAGAGAGAGAGAGAGGGCCTGGCGATAGCAGCGTCTTCTCCTGCTGCAGCGCTCCGTCTGCTGCTCCCCTCCGCCTCCTGAGCTGTCACCAGCCGATTGGAGCAGAGGCACGCCACTCAGGGGCGGGCCCAAAGCCTGCCTGGGCCAATCAGGGGCCCCTGCACCAACGCAATCCGTTCCACAGGGCAGACTTCACTGGTCATTTCATAGCTAATGGCCGTGTTTTTTTTTTAACCGTTACGTTTAAATTACAGTTTTGTTTTCCGGCGAGAGCCTCTCTCCACACGAGCGGGAAAGGGCGAGTCCGTCGGTAGAATAGATTTCCCTCCCCTCTCCCCTCCCCCTCTCCCTCTCCCCCTCTCCCTCTGAAAGATAGGCATCTTTAAGGATGCAGACTCGAAGAGTAATTGAGGATATTTCGTGAAGTCGAGCATAGCGGCGCAGGTGCACCCGGGGGAATTTCAGGGCCGGGTTTTCCGGCTCAAAGTGTAACTCGGGGGGTTTTGATTGGATCGTAGCGTCGTCGGTTCTGCTCTCGGCTCTGAGAGATTAGGGGAGGGGGGGGCGTGAAGGCGCGCCGTTCTCTCTCCCCCCATAAACTTGCGCTCACGAAAAGGGTTTCTCCGCGCGCTGAGATTGCATTGATGTGTCGGCGCGCGTCTGAAGTGTCAGAGTCCTGTGTAGACGGGGAGATCCGCGTGAATCTGGCGGCTTTATTCCCCCCTCACAGCCGCTGGGCCTTCACGGCCCTGGATCACTTCCAGCTGTGCGTATTAAAGGGGAAGATTCTCATCTGAGGAGATTTATTTTCCCTCTCTCTCTCTCCTTCCTTTCCCAGAGTCTCATTTGGAGCGTGCGGGTTTAAAGAATGTATGTGTGTGTGTGTGTATGTTTATATATTTATATATATATCATGGGGTTTTTTCTCCGGTTATTTGCTTCTCGGATGCTTTTATCCAAGATGACTACCATCCTCACAATCTTTAGACAATTTTAACTTTGTGTTCCTTTAGCTGCCACAGCGCTAACTAGCACTGCACACGCTGCACAAGGAGAGAGGAACGCGCATGCACACACACACACACACACACACACACGCACATGCAAACACTCACTCACTCACACACTCACACGCACACATGCACACTCACTCATGCAAACACACACACACACGACACACAATGTATATCCAGCAGTATGTATGAATATATGAAAATAATAGTCCTGTTTATTTGGGTCTGCCTGTAGTCCTAGTGCCTTGTAAATGGGGGCTGTCTCCATGGTCACACCTTGGCCAGGTGGCACAGGTATCTGTAGTGTAATACAACAACAACAACAACAGTGTAACAAAACATGCTTAAATTTTGCTTGGTGTGCCTTTAATATCCTGTGTTCATGTCATCACGTGTGCCTGTAACATTGAGGGTTTTAGAGTCTTATCTTAGGCTCAGTGCTGTTTGCGGAGGAGCTCTTTTTTGGGCCATGGGGGGTTTGTGGAAATAACACACACACACACCCCCCCAGATCACCCTCTGTCCTCCGCATCCGTCCATCAGCCCACAGGACCACACTCGCTGTGCACAAACACAAACACACACACACACACACACACACACACCCTCACTGCGCACCTGCAGGCTGTGGGGCATCAGCCTTCATTACAACTCAGGATGAGACACCAAAGCGTGTGTGTGTGTGTGTGTGAGTGTGTGTGCGTGCGTGCGTGCTCCTTGTGTGTGTGTGTGAGAGTGTGTGTGTGCGTGAGAGTGAGTGAGTGTGTGAGTGAGAGTGTGAGAGTGTGAGAGTGAGACTGAGTCTTTGTGTGTGTGTGTGAGTGAGTGTGTAAGTGTGAGTAAGTGTGAGTGAGTGTGAGTGTGTGTGAGTGTGTGTGTGTGAGTGTGAGTGAGTGAGTGAAATGACACTGTCTGTGTGTGTGTGTGTGTGTAGCCGCTACACCAGGGTGGGAGAGGCACTCAGTGGTACGGTCCGTGCGCTAACCTTCCAGGATATTTTTATAGTTTATCATCATCATCAGCTGCTGCTGGCCACGGCCTCTCCACTCCCCCTGGCTGCTGGGAGTCTGAAATTACACCCGTCTTCAGAGAGGGGGTCAAATGTTAACGTTGCCATGGCGATGGGATGGCCTCAATATGCATGGACGACAAACAATGAATTTCCTGATTTTATTATCATTAGTGTTAATCGTGCATTATTTCAGTTATTATTCTACAGTCTCACTTCTGTTCACTCATTGCAATGCCCTCACTAGTGAATACACTCTGGAAATACTGACATTTTCAAGAGTCTGCCGAATAGATACCTAATCCAGAGCTAAAGATTCGGTCAAACACTGAGGCAAATGGCCAAATCCAAATTGTCAATCAATGTGAATGTTGAATATAGATTCAAAGACTGAGAGAAATGAAGAATAAGAGACGAACGCCTCCTGTTTAGGCTACCTTTCATCTTTTTATTTACCTCAGGAATATTTCACCTCACGTTCCGCCAGCCTGGCATTCTGGGAGATGGAGTTCTTAGATTTAATGTTAGATTGGAGATATGATTTCACTTGCGTTATTCGTTATTGCGTAAGATCGTCATTTGGTGTATGAGGTCGTCTTAGGTCGTGTGCATCACCAGCCTCTTCCCAGAAGTTGTGTGAATGGTTTTAGGGTGAGGGGCTGTCTGGGCTCCACTGCAGCTCTGAGCTAATAAAATAGTAATATATAAGATGTATGGCATTTAGCAGACGCTTTTATCCAAAGCATCTTACAGTAGTGAATGAATACATTTTTCTGTATATGTGGTTCTAGTGGGAATCGAACCCACAACCTAAGCACTGCCAACGCCATGCTTTACCTACTGAGCCACAGAGAACACTGAGCTGTTACGGATGCAGTATTGCTCTTATGTGCATTTCCTGTGTGTGTGTGTGTGTGTCTGTCTGTCTGTCTGTCTGTCTGCTTGTCTCTCCATGTGTGTGCGTGGGGTTTCCATTGTGGGATTGGTGGAGTCTTGTGTTGTGTGTGTGTGTTGTGTAGTGGACTGGTCACAGTCGGTTTGAATGAATGAATGAGAATTGGATTTACATAGCGCTTTTTTTTCCAAGGAACTCAAAGCGCTTTACAACGATAGGGGTCAACTCACCTCAACCACCACCAATGTGCAGCACCCACCTGGGTGAACGCGACGGCAGCCATAGTGCGCCACTACAAACTCACTACACCCTACACCCTACTTTTTTTCGAAAAGCGTCTTTTATGACCACAGAGAGTCAGGACCTCGGTTTTTACCGTCCCATCCGAACGACGGACATGCAGTCCCGTGGGATCTAACCCACAACCTTGGCATTGCCAGTGCCATGCTCTACCAACTGAGCTACGGGTTTGTCTCCTTTACGCTGTCACACGAGACCCACAGCCTGAATCTGCACTGCCTAAACCTGCACTGCCTGTCAGTGCCAGGGACGTATACATTCAGAGAGTCCTTTCAGAGAATGAGAACTCACGGCCGAAACCCGGAACCAAACTCCAGATTCAGCGCCGCCTTCGCAAACAGAGCGAGGGAATGTGGGGAAAAACACCAGAAAACCGGATTGCATCGTTTGGACACCAGAAACACGACACACGATTTCAAAGCATTAAATTCAAAATTTTATCGTTTTTATATTTATATTTTTAATGTATTTTTTCTCCTGGCAGATCGGCGTAACCCCAGGTGCCTGCAGCGCCGTGCTCTAATCTCAGAGCGGGCCGTAAAGCAACCCCACGCACCGCTCGCCTCGCCAGGCCTCGCGTTTATCTCCGCTCTCTCTCTCTCTCTCTCTCTCTCCCTCTCTCCCTCTCTCTCTCTCTCTCCCTCTCTCTCTCTCTCCGCTCTCTCTCTCTCTCTCTCTCTCCTCTCCTCTCCCTCTCCCTCTCCGCTCTCTCTCTCTCTCTCTCTCTCTCTCTCTCTCTCTCTCTCTCTCTCTCTCTCTCTCTCTCTCTCTCTCTCTCTCCCCCTCTCTCTCTCTCTCTCTCTCTCTCTCTCTCTCTCTCTGAGTG
>JAINUG010000553.1:57500-85000 GCA_029706075.1 Aldrovandia affinis
CTGCCGTCTCTCTTTTCTTTATCCGTCTCGTCTTTCTGTAGAGACTTCATGCAGACGTAAGTAGTCTGTTCCTTTCAGTGTGATGTCATGCCAGTGGGGGCGGAGTAGAGCGTGACCTCTGACCTTTGGCCCCGACACAGGAACTCCCCCTTTACCCAAGAGTCCATCTTGTAAGTCGCTCAGGTCTTACTTGAAATGTAAGTCACTTACACTCAAGCCATCTTAAGTAAGATGTACAGGAGATGGTGGTGTGTGGTTCTGTGAGTGGATGAGTGGTTCTGTGTGGCTCAGTAGGTTGAGCATGGCGCTGACAACGCTTAGGTTGTGGGTTCAATTCCCATTGGGACCAAAAATGGATTCATTACTGTAACTACTGTAAGACGCTTTGGATAAAAGCGTCTCCTAAATGGCATATATTACATATATATTATGATTTACTCACTTGCAAGTCATCTTGTAAGTCCCTCTGGATAAGAGCGTCTGCTAAATGCCGTAAATGTAAATGTAAATGTCCCACACTCCTGGGTTTGCCTGTCCTTGTCCAAACGGGGAGAGGGGAGATGATGGCGGATAGCGCAGTGGTGGTAACGGTCTTGTTTGGTTTGGGTGATTCCCACGCGTGTCCCTGGATCCGTGTTGCACGTTGCAGGTGTGATCAGAGCTCTGTGGCTCTGCCTGTACAGACACACAGACAGACAGCGCCCTGTGAGCACGGCACACACACACACACCTGCTGCTGGAGCAGGTCAGACCGGATCAGCCTGCTGCTCTGTGAAACTCAACATGCAGAGAGAGAGAGAGAGAGAGAGAGCTGAAGATCCATATTACTACAGCCTGGGATCCACCTCACACACACACACACACACACACACATCTCTCTCATTGCACACACAATCTCTCTCACACACACACATATGCACACACAATCTCACACACACGCACAGACACACGCACAAACACACAGACATGCACACATAATCTCTCTCACACACACACACACACACACACACACCTGCTCTCAGTATAGTAAGTATGTGCTAGTTTGCCCGCCGAGTGTGTCGCGTCCTCTTTCCCTGGAGAGCATCAGGGAAGAAGCCCCATGAGCAGCCCTTTGCGTGAGTAGCCTGTAGAGTGAGCAGCCTTCAGCATGAGCAGCCTGTAGCGTGAGCAGCCTGTAGAGTGAGCAGCCTTCAGCATGAGCAGCCTTTAGCTTGAGCAGCCTGTAGAGTGAACAGCCTGTAGAGTGAGCAGCCTTCAGCATGAGCAGCCTTTAGCTTGAGCAGCCTGTAGAGTGAGCAGCCCTTAGCATGAGCAGCAGCAGCAGCAGGGATGTGAGCGCCAGCATGTCAGGACTTCGTTACACTGAGAGGACTTCCAGTCCAGAGGCACCTGAGGAGGTTCCCAGGCCCCTGCCCTCCCATTCTCCCATTCCCACAGATGAAAACCACCTGGGTTCTCACGAAAATACACTTTTACTAAAGAGGGGGAAAAAAGCACCCCCCTCAAACTCACCCCAGAAAGGAGCCCTTTTCCAATGGCTCAGTGACTGCCTGACACCGTCACGGCCTTAATGAGAAGCATGCTGATGCTGAACTCCACACACACACACACGCACTCACACTCACACTCACACACTCACACTCACACACTCACACTCACACTCACACTCACACTCACACACAGAGAGAGATTGCTCCATGATTACCACCTCCCTGCAGAAGGCTGTGTGATGTCAGTGCCCCCAGTCTACAGTACAGTAAACAGTCTCCGCAATATTAATCTCCCAAGAGCTGCTCTCCTGCTGCTGCTGCACCTGGATCTCTCCCGTTAGCGTCTCCACTGTTAGCGCAGGTCTCCCCGCCCCCGCGCGGCTCTCTAAAGGTCACGCTCCCCCCTCCCTCCTCCTCTCTGACAGCGGAGTTGGACAGTGCTGGGGCCCGGCTGTTTATTGAGGTTTTTCGCGGTTCGTGTGAGCCGGACACAAGCGGCGACACGTCCGCTGGGTTCTTCCTGGGTTTTTTTCCCCCCCTTGCTGTTGATGGGGAGGCCTTCCTGGCTTCTGCTCCTGGCCTTTCCCTGGACCGGATGGTCCATTATTGAGATGAGCCTTATCGACGCTGTAATATTTCATGCAAAATGTTGGAAGCTGGTCGTGTCATCAGTGGTGTGGTGCACCTCCCAGATTTTTATTTTGCTAATTGTAAATACATCCATGTATATATCCACACAATCCTTGCATGTATAACTCATTGATGATATAAAAGTAGATGCATTAGAGCTATCAAGGTTAAAAACTGAAAAAATATATATTCCATTGTGGACTGAATCAAGAGCACGATGCAGAAGGTTACAGGATGGTTTTACACTGCTCTGGCCTGTGTTTTCACATTGTTTGGCCTTGTTTTACAGGCCTGTGTTTTTATACTGTTTTGGACTGTGTTTTTACACTGTGTTTTTACACTGTGGTTTTACACTGTGTTTTTACACTGTGTTGGGCTGTGTTTTACATGGTGTTTGGCTGTGTTTTTACACTGTGTTGGGCTGTGTTTTTACACTGTTTTGACCTGTGTTTTTACACTGTGTTGGGCTGTGTTTTACACTGCGTTGACAGTTTTTACACTGTGTTTTTACACTGTGTTGGGCTGTGTTTTTACACTGTGTTGACCTGTGTTTTTACACTGTGTTGGGCTGTGTTTTACACTGCGTTGACTGTTTTTGCACCGTGTTGCTCTGGGGTAATCCGAGTGGCACCCATCCTGGAAAGGTTCCACCCTGGGCCTTTGCCATGGCAACGAGGACAGATGCTTTGTCTCGTGAGACTCCACTGTGTTTATTCCGCTCGATGAAGTGCAATAAACGGGAGGCGCTTATTGGCCGAAAGGGTGGCGGCTGTCGGCGAGGCTCACGTCAGCGAAGCGTTTCTCTAAATCGTCCCGTCACGTTGAAGAGGGAAGGTTTTTTTTCTTCCCCTCTTCCTTCCTTCCTTCCTTCCTTCCTTGTGTTTGATTGTGAGCGACTCTGACCGTCTTTGAGACGGCTACATCAAACTCCGCTCGCCTCCGCCGCCGTCGCCGCCGCCGCGCTGTCACAGAGGACGGGAATGAAAGGGTGACGCTGGTTAACCTAGCCGCCGCGGCGCGCTCACACTCGCGGGAAGTGATTGAACACGGCTCAGGCTCTGATGGTGTCACTCTGTGGAGGGCACCGAGGCCAAGGGGCTGAGTTAATGTGGGGAGGGAGGGAGGGAGGGAGGGAGGGAGGAGGGGTGGAATAGACACAGATTCATACAGGATTCCCCCCACCCCCCATGTATATATACTCCGTCTGCAGAGACAGTTGGTACATGTAACTGACAAAGTAAAGGAAACACTTGAGTAAATGGAGGGTTCTGGTGGCTCTGTTATGGTGTGGGGTGCATTTTC
This sequence comes from Aldrovandia affinis, assembly GCA_029706075.1. Classification (NCBI taxonomy): domain Eukaryota; kingdom Metazoa; phylum Chordata; class Actinopteri; order Notacanthiformes; family Halosauridae; genus Aldrovandia; species Aldrovandia affinis. The sequence goes on from JAINUG010000553.1 coordinate 60,923, forward strand.
CTGGCATGGTTTAGGTCCACTCAACCCCTTAGAGAGGCAAGGTAAACGCTAATAAATACAAAGCCATTCTGAGTGATCACCTTCATCTTATGGTGAAGCATTTATATCCTGATGGGAGTGGTCTCTTCCAGGATGACAATGCCCCCATCCACAGGGCACGAGTGGTCACTGAATGGTTTGATGAGCAGGAAAACGATGTAAACCATATGCCATGGCTGTCTCAGTCGCCAGATCTCAACCTAACTGAACACTTATGGGAGATTCTGGAGTGGCGCCTGAGACAGCATTTTCCACCACCATCAACAAAACACTAAATTATAGAATGTCTGGTTAAAGAATGGTGCTGCATCCAGTAGAGTTCCAGACACTCGTAGACTCTACGCCAAGACACGTTGAAGCTGTTCTGGTGGCCCAACGCCCTATTAAGACTTTTATGTTGGTGTTTCCTTTATATTGGCAGGTACGTGTGCACACTTTGTCTCAGAGAGAGCGAGAGTGTGTGTGCTGAAGTCAGTCCTCGCCGTAGCAGGGTCTGAAACTAACCTCACTTTGTTCTTCTTCCGCATTATCAGTTGTCTTCCTCTTTTCGACATTTCATTTCAATTTTTACCCCAGCGATGTGTTGCCACATCATTTGGACAGCTGACTAACGTTAGATAATTTTGCTGTGATTTTCACAGAAACGTATATGCTAACGTTACCGCTGGATACCGCTCTAGCAGACCGCAGACACGTCCAATCAGAGTAGCCTAACGAACGCGGGGGTTTGTGGGAGTTGAAGTCCCGTAGTCTGTGATCGCTGTAACCGCGTGTACGGTACAGTGCAATATGCGCAGATTTAATTTAGTAGCCCATATTTTGTGTTTTTGTGTTTGTATATTATATATATATATATATATATTTATTATTATTATTATTTTCATTATTGTTGGGTATTTTTCTACTTTTCTATTTTTTCTACTACTGTTGGTATACTGTATGTGTTCGTGACTGTGTTGTATGTTGTCCTGCACTTTTAGGCCGAGCCTATCTTAATTTCGTTGTACCCTGGTATAATGACAATAAAGACATTCAATTCAATTCAATTCAATTCAATTCAATTCAATTCAATTCAATTCAACTTGCATGTGTGTTTTGGGGATTTGGGAGCTTGATTTCTACACGACGATGCGTCTGGTAATTTGGTTCCGTTTACCCGACACTCACATGATCTAGCCACATTTGGCAGGTGGTCGGGGTGCTGGTTTCAGACCCTGCCGTAGTCTCGTTAACCGCGGTGCTCGCGCGACGCACGGTCTCCTCCCGCCGGCGTTCTCCTCACTGTCACCGGCGGCTCCATTCCTGCCCCCGGGGTGTCGCCGCGGCGATGAGAGAGTCAAGAGGGGAAATGGGATTCAGAAGCCGCTCTCGTCCACCCTGACCCCCGACAACCAAAGCGCTGACGGTGTCTCTGTGTGCGCCAGCGATCCATACCGCGCACGCTCTGAGAGTTCTGCTCTTTCTCAGGAGGGGTTTGAAGTTTCTTTATTTATTTACTTTAAAATCTATCTTTAAAAAAAAAAAAAAAAAACTATTTTGAACTATCGCCAGAGGTTGGACTATGTTCTTTTCTTTTCAGTCCTTGAGCCCGTCCACTTGAACTCTGTGGCGGCAGTGTTCGCATAATGGTTAAGGAACTGGGCTTGTAACGCAAAAGTTGCAGGTTCGATCCCAGGTGGGGCACTGCTGTTGTACCCTTGAGGTAAAGGTACTTAGCCGGAATTGCTTCAGTAAAATATCCAGCTGTATAAATGGATTGTATGTAAATAAATGTAAACTGTGTAAGTCGCTCTGGATGAGAGCGTCTGCTAAATGTCTAAAATGTAATGTAATAGGGCCCTGCCCGTGGCTGCCAGATTTGAGTGTCAGAATTATGAGCGATTCTGCCTATTCAGAATGAAGGTCTTAATGGAAATGATGGGATGGGGATGTATGATATAATTATATGGGCTGCTCCACCAGCGAGCGTTTGGACGAGCACAGATGTAGCGTACCACGCCGTTAGTGCTCAGAACTCACGGGTGAAGCTCGCGAGCGCCACTGACGCGTCACAACCCTGGTGCATTGTGACATCACGGCAGCGCATCGCCGCGAGGAGCTGCGTTTCAGGACGTGGGAACGGAAGGTGTGAAAGGAGAGGTGGGAGGCGGGGAGCCACCGGGATCCGCTCCAGCCCCTTATCATACCGCGCCACACTCCTGTCTCAAGGTGTAAGCTCTTTCCCTTATGCAACGAATACAAATATACTCTAATATATTAAGTAATATATCTTTTTTTTTTAATAGATTTTTTTCCGATTTTTGCCCCGTTTTTCTCCCAATTTGGTAGCCAATTACTCCCGCTAGTCTTAGTTCAATCCCCTCCCTCGTAGTTTGCTGCCGTAGTCCTGTGACCGGCAGTGACAAAGGCGGAATTGCTGTCTCCTCCGAGACAACACTCGCCGAGCTGTCGACTGTAATTCCGGTACCCCAGAACCACTCCTGTGCGCAGCGAACTGTGTGTGTCGGCTTCCCTCCCCCTCCCTGGGGCGGACAGCCAATTGCCGCCCGATGACACTCCCGGCCAGAGCGACGGGAATCGAACCCGGTTGTCGTGGCTGGCGTCAGAATTAAGTAATATATTTGACACTATAAAAGTACTCACCATATATTTTGCAATACTATTTTTGAAAACCGAAGCTAAAAAATTGTGAGAACAGTGTTTAATTGACACCAATAATGAAGAAAACTATAATGTATTAGAAAACTCACAATATATTAGATCTCCATGCATGGAAAATATATTTTTGCTGCATAAGGGTTTTGGTGCACATAGGCTTGTTCTCTGAGACAAAACCCTCCCCTGGAGAACAGATCCATTTTTCTAGGCCATGGGCTTCCATTTGTTTATTTGCCTTTCATAGATCTCAGCAGTTTCATTTGAAGGGGGATAGTTCAGTTAAACTGCCATCATCCAGGTAACACCCGCCGTCTGGATGAGGCACGGCAGCCATTTTGTGCCAGAAGGCTCACCCACACTGCTGTACAGGGGGGGATGGTCAGGTCGAGAAACCCCAGCCCTGCATGGCTTCCGCCGTCAGGAGAGCGAGAGATCGGTGCGTCGCGGTACGAGAGGGAGGGCAGGTGAGGTCAGGTGAGGTCGGTCACACCGTGGCTGAAGCTGTAAGGAGCCTAGACAGAGTGACCAAAAGTCTAACATAAATGGCATTGGAAACCCCCCCTTAGGGAAGATGGTCTGGCCCACTGTCTGTGGTACGTCGCACTGCTTTTGGGAGCGTGGAGGAGGCAAGGAGCTTTTCGGATCGGCAAAGGATTTCAGCTCTGCATGTGTTGCAGATTCAAATGGGGTTGAGAAAGTTTTTAAGGATTATTATTTTGTATTATTATCATTATTATCATTATTCCTTGTGAAAAACCTCCCTAGCACCTCATTGCAGCTGGAAAGTTGAGCGTGAAAGTGAGCGGGGTTCTGAGAGGGGAGGCCGGAGGCAGAAGGGGAGAACCACACGGCCTCTTCACGGTGTGAAACACGGAGCGGCACATGGGTAACGGGCCGGGGGATAAACCCGAGCCCTGAATGAGCCCCGTTGTCTCTGCAGGCGTCATATGTGCAGCACACCAGGTCATGTGACCACCCCAGTGCCCCCCCAGTGCATGATGGGTAAGAAAGCAAGGTCGTGTTGTGGTCAGGACATGCAGGAGGCAGTGCGTCTCGATGTGGCTGTTGGCACAGTCAGTGGCAGGACTTCTCACACTGATGTTCGGTGTTCACAGCCACCAGGGTTTCTTCTTCATCGAACAGTAGTTTGGGGCAGTGGAGGAGCACTCTGAAGGGTTTCTTTGAGGCCCGTGTTTGTGAACACTGACTGTTGATCAGGCAGGTGGCAAGTGATTCTGGAGGGAAATGTATTGTTTCACTTTACCTGAATATAACAACCAAACAACAACCAAATACAATAAATAAATACAATTCTAATGATTGTGGTGATAATATTTATTGTCACCCATCATCACTGTGTGAGAGTGAGAGTGAGAGTGTGAGTGAGAGTGAGAGAGAGTGTGTGTGTTTGTGTGTGTGTGTGTGTGTGTGTGTGTTTGTGAGTGAGTGAGTGGCTGTGTGCGGGCACCTCATTCTCTCGTGTTTGTTTGGCTGCGCTGGGAAACAAGAAGAGCACTAATACGTAAGTGGACATATTCTTCATTCGATTAGAAAACACAAGGTCTGACTTTTATTAATTCAGCCTCGAAATCAAATTTTTATATATAAAAAAAAAAGGAGCAAAATGAACTGCTGGCTGAGTTTGCGGAGGTAATTGGGGCACTTTTGTGCGAGGGAATAATGAGATTTAAGCAGGCAGAAGCCGTCTAGACTCTAATGCGGAAACGCCGCTGCATGTTTGTCCGCCATGGTTTTATGCCATTAGACGGAAGCTAATAGAATTCCTCCCCCCCCAAATTGACTTCAGTCTTACTCTTTCAGGGGCAAATTGTGCCCTTAGCCTGGTAATAATTTCTCCGCAGCCCTTTCTTTAGCGTGGAGCCTGCAGAATGCGCTCGGCGTGATTGAGCGCGGCGTCTCGTACGGCGGTATTAATGGGGCTCCGTGCGCCGGAGAGGCGCTGGCTGTTTTACGGGAGCGGGCGAGCGATTGTTCCGCCTCTGCCCTCGCGCTCCTCTCCTCCTTTAATCGCGGGGATATGACTTTTATTATTTTTTGCCTTTGTGCTCATTAGCGGCGCGGCGCTCTCTTTCTCTCTCTCTTTCTTTCTCTCTCTCTCTCTCTCCCTCTCCCTCTCCTCCTCTCCTCCAACGCCGCTAATTAAAGTGCTGGAGTGCCTACGTGTGCATACGGAGGGCTCTGAGACTCGCGCGCTCTCAAATTCACATTCTCTCTGTCGCTCGCTCTCTCTCTCTCTCTCTCAGATTCAAACTCTCTCGCTCTGTGTCTCTCAGTCGCTCTCAAATTCTAATTCTCCCTCTCTGTCAAATTCTGCTTTATTGGCATGACAAGTACAAGACATTGTACAGCCAAAGAATGCAAATAATGACACAATCAACAACAGAACATTATTACAATAATAATAAATCTCCTTCCCTCTCCCTCTCTTTCCATATCGTTCTCTCTCTCCCTCCCTCCCTCTCTCTCTCTCTCTCTCTCTCTCTCTCTCTCTCTCTCTCTCTCTCCCTCTCTCTCTCTCCCTCCCTCCCTCTCTCTCTATCTCCCTCTTTCTCCCTCTCTCTCTCTCTCTCTCTCCCCTCCTCTCTCTCTCCCTCTCCCCCTCTCTCTCTCTCTCCCTCCCTCTCTCTCTCTCTCTCTCTCAATCTCTCTCCCTCTCTCTGTCTCAGAGCTTGCTGATAATGGAATATCTGATTAGAAGCTCTCTGCTTTCCTTTATAGCCTACACGCATGGTCTGGGCATTGGTGTGTGTGTGTGTATGTTTGAATGAGTGTCGCTGTGTATGTGCGTATCCTCGTGTGTGTGTGTGTGTGTGTGTGTGTAGGAAATACTATTACATTTGTATTCATTGTTATTATCATTAATAATAAATATGAATATGTAGGAAAAATTAATCCTACAGAATTCCATTTTTTAAATGCATATGATTACTACAATTCTTTTGATCTACGCACCTTTAAAAAAACAAAAAGTTTTTAACTTTGAGGATAAAACAAGAGCACAATCCACTTGCTGATTTGCTGCCACAAAGTTAAGAATGGTCTTGCTGAAAATAGAGTCGCTGATTGGGAATTCCTCTCTAATTAGCCTGTGCACCTGTGGTGAGGTTTCAGACAGGTAAATAATGGCGGACAGGCGTTTCCACAATGTCACCCCCGTGTCTTCATACATAACTCTCACCTGTTAGTCGTGACCTTCTCTATCGGCGCAGGTAGCGACCGTTTACCGCATACAGCAACTTCTGCCGTAGGAACGCATTGAGAATGGAGGATGTTCGTAACTCTGAAAGGTTCGTAACTTTGAAAGTGGCAATTTACACCAATTCTGGTGGAGAGGGGGTCAAAGTCCGGATCGTCCCTGTCTCATTGCAACAAGGGCGCATCGCGGTCTGCCTGTGGCTCTCTGTGGCTCAGTAGGTAGAGCATGGTTCTGTGTGGCTCAGTAGGTAGAGCGTGGTTCTGTGTGGCTCAGTAGGTAGAGCGTGGTTCTGTGTGGCTCAGTAGGTAGAGCATGGTTCTGTGTGGCTCAGTAGGTAGAGCGTGGTTCTGTGTGGCTCAGTAGGTAGAGCGTGGTTCTGTGTGGCTCAGTAGGTAGAGCATGGTTCTGTGTGGCTCAGTAGGTAGAGCGTGGTTCTGTGTGGCTCAGTAGGTAGAGCATGGTTCTGTGTGTCTCAGTAGGTAGAGCGTGGTTCTGTGTGGCTCAGTAGGTAGAGCACAGCGTTGGCAACGCTTAGGTTGTGGGTTCAATCCCCACTGGGGCCACATATACTGAAAAAAGTATACATTCACTACTGTAAGTCGCTTTGGATAAAAGCGTCTGCTAAATGGCATATATTATTATTATTATTATTATTATTATTATTATTACCGGCTGGGCGTTAAGTGCGATGACTGCAGCTCTGCGGGCGGGCTGCGGAGTGGGGAGGCGTGGAGGCTTCACAGGGGAAACGCAGGTGCCCTCTCCCTCCTTTATGAATGAATGGAGGCCATCGCTTAATGTATGAACGCACCTGAGGTGAAACGCAGGTAAAGTGGGGCGAGTGCTTTCTGGAACATTCTCCCGTTGAACGCTCGAGCAGCAGACTCAGCTGGCCTTTTTTTTAAAGCAGCTAAACGCATACTTTAAAACATTTCTTATCATTTTATTTCATATTTCATTAAAGATTGCCTTTGTTTTATTGTTCATTTTAAGTTTGTTATTTTAATTTATTTTGTTCTCGTTAATAAGCACTTTGAGCTGCGTTTCGTATGAAGGGTGCTTTATAAATTAGGTTTTAAAAAAGATGTTTTTGATTATTGTTATTATTATGATCATTATCACAGCAATGAGGCGGGTCTACGGACACAATTGGAAAGTCCAAATTTGGAGAAAGAAAGTATCTGGTGTAAAAACTTATTTACCAGGGAAAATGTGTCAGTCAGTTTTGAAATCCAACGGCAGTGGCACTCAGGAGTGTCAGATATGAAAATGAAAATAATGAGAATCCAGATATGGATGTTTAAATGACAGCGCTATTACGACCCCCCACCTCCCCTCTCAATATCATTTAATGTCGTCTCTACTCCAGATAATAACACAAATGTTCCTCGGCCCCTCTTCTGATGAAGGAAACGAGGCAGGAAGTGTTTGTGGGGAAATATTTCCCTTATGTCAGATCTTTGATTGTTTGTGGAATATATTCCTCTCTCTCTGGTTTGTATTTAAGGCAGCAGAATGTGGTGTGGTGGCTGTTTTATTGTGCTATTTTCTAGAGAGCGATTAGGTTTAAATGTGTCACCAGGAGGCTCAGGGAAGCTGGTTACAGATTGTTGGGATTTCAAGCCAGCTTGGAAGCAACAAGCTGTCTTTTTTCCTTTTCTGTTGGATCAGAGCCCCCCATCAGCTGGGCCTCACGGTCGCCTTCTTTTTCTCTCTCTTTATCTCCCTCCTCTCTTCTCTTCTCTCTCTCTCTCTCTCTCTCTCCTTCTTCCCGTACTCTCTTATCTCTCCGTTCTGGCTACAGAGCAGTGCCAGGGTTGATCATTTATCAGCGTGCACAAACCTTCCTCTTCCTTATTTTTACTCCCTTATTCTCTCTCTCCCTCCCTCCTCCCTCTCTCTCTCTCTCTCTCTCTCTCTGGAGAAAGGGGTGATTACAGATTTTTACTGCTTTGTTGTTACAGGGAAGAGTTAAAAAAATAGAAATATTTCAGTTCTGAAGAGATTATTCAGCTGAAAGGAGAGCAGAGCAGAGTGGAGCATAGGGGAGGAGAGGAGAGGAGGGGAGAGGAGGGGAGGAGAGGGGGCAGGCCGTCGGAGGGGGGGAACGAGTGTGACAGAGAGACGGGGGAACGGGGAGCAGCGGAGAATCTGAAGCGTGAGATGATTTAAAGTCTTGTGGGGAACGAGAGCGCAGAACTAGTTTTAGACGCTGTATATTTCAGTGTAATAAATAAACCATTGCAGAAAAAAGGGTGGGCTCTGGATTTTTAAAAACACCAAAGAGGGAGCAGGGAGAGAGAGAGGGGGAGAGGGAAGGGAGAGGGGGAGAGAGAGAGAGAGAGGGGGAGAGAAGGAGAGGAGAGAGAGAGAGAGAGAGAGAGTAGGAAAGAGGGTGAGGGAAAGGGAGAAAAGACTGCAGAACGAAATGTTCGACGAGGGGGGTTGGGGGGTGGGGGGGGGGGTGGAAGACGACGACAAAAAGATCCCAGCTGTCTGCATCATCCCCTCACTCTGTTCTGAGCACTGCTGCTTTTCATTACATCTTCTAAAACGGCCAAACCTCCCCCTCTCTCCCTCTGCCTCTCTCTCTCTCTCTCTCCCTCTGCCTCTCTGCGTTCCCCTCCCCCACATGTAGGCTCTGGAAGGGGGAGGAGGACGAGGAGGAGAGGGGGGGAGGAGGAGGAGGAGGGGAGACCGCAGCTGCAGGGAGACGCAGACATGCTGTGATTGGTCCTTTAAGTGACACACACAGAAATCCACAGGAACCAGAGACGGAGTGAGAGGGGGGGTCTGGGGGTCTGGGGAAACTCTAGTTTCCTTATCGGCTTCATATATATTCAAGTCCAGACTAGATGTAGTACTAGATACTCTTTAGATTAGGACGTGACGAGCCTAGATGGGCCAAACGGCCCGTTCTCGTCATGATGTATTCTTATGTTCTTGTGTTCTTATATATTTTTAAATATGAAGTTTTGCGAGGGAGTGGGGGTGGAATCAGGATGTCGGCCTAGGGGGCAGTTCTCTGGGGGGTTGTTGGTGGGAGCAGTTTTTTTGGGGGTGGGGGGGGGAGTTTGTATTGTGTGAGTTTTGCACCAGGATCAGATTTTTAGGTGGGGCGGTTTGTGGGTTGGGGGGCCGGTTTGAGGACAGGGTTCCTGTTTTCCGGGAGGTGTGCGCTGTCCTCCCCGCTCTATCTGGTGACATTTTTGGCGAGCGCTGCTCTTAAACCCGATTGGCTGACATTTGAGGCTGCTGTAACAGGAAGCGCCGTTCTAATTCACTTACAGGCTGAGAGGCCAGATCTCCACTCCACCCAGTAAACACGGATCTCTCTCTCTCTCTTCTCCTTTAACCTCCCTCCCTCCCTCTCTCACTGCTCTTCCCTTCCCTTCCCTTCCCTTCCCTTCCCTTCCTTTCTTTTATCCTCTCCTCTCCTCTCCTTTTTTAATTAAACTCCTGGGCTAGATGTGTCGCAGCTTGTTCGGCGTAATTAAAATGAGTGGATGGAAAATAAGAGCGGGAGACGGAGAGAGGAGGGAGAGAGAGAGAGAGAGAGAGAGAGAGAGAGAGAGAGAGAGATACACAGAGAGAGAGAGAGAGAGAGAGAGAGAGAGAGAGAGGGAGGGAGGGGAGAGAGATACAGAGAGAGAGACAGAGGGAGGGAGGGAGAGGGAGAGAGAGATACAGAGAGAGAGAGACGAAGGAAGGAAGGGAGGGAGGGAGGGAGGGAGTTGGGAGAGCGGAGAGATTTTGAGCTGTGCTGCTGAGGCAGACAGAAACAGGCCTGGTTGAGTGAGTCCTGGGGGTTGGGGGATGGGCTGCTGCGACGTCATTGGCTCAGGAGCAGCTGGGGGGCGTGGCCTGCAGCACTGTGGGCTCAAAGCACAGCTCGTCAGCCTCACCGCCACACACACGGGAAATTAGCACAGAGCACTCAGCTTTTAGTGTGTGTGTGCGTACGTGTATGTACGTGTGTGTGTGTGTGTGTGTGTCTGTGTGTGTGTGTGTGTGTGTATGTACGTGTGTGTGTGTGTATTGTGTGTGTGTGTGTGTATGTGTGTGTGTGCGTACGTTTGTGCGTTTGCGTGTGTGTGTGCGTGTGTGTGTGTGTGTTTGCGTGTGCGTTTGCGTGTGTGTGTGTGCATTTGCGTGTGTGTGGGTACGCTTTCCCCCCCTTATCCTTTTGTTCTCAGGGAAGATCACAGGATTATGGATATTGGATTCCTCTGATGTTTTCTCTTGCTTGTTGCCCTCGTGTGTGAGGAGGAAGGGAAAGACGGAAGTCTACAAACGAACGCCTCTCGCATCTCACCAGCCTACCGTACCCAGTCAGCTGTCCCAATCCTGTCAGTTATTCAATCTTCTGTTATTTCATGTCAAAAAAGTGATCAATATCTCGAAATTGCTGTCCTCAAGGGGGTCAAAACCCACGATTTTTAGTTAAATCCTAAAATGTTGTTCAAATATTTTTAGTGCTCCAAAGATAACAGTTGTGTGTCTTCATGAGCTAAAGCCGAAGGCACGGCAACAACCAGAAGTCTCCCTGGATCGCGGAGAAGTCTCCTTTACCTCATTTCCTGCAGCTCATGAATGTTTCATGAAAAAGGTATAATATACCTTGAGTCCCAAGCTCGGGACACAGTGCTGTTCTGACATCACTTCCTGTCCTGACATCACTTCCTGTCTGTGCCCAAGAAGACACAGAGCACAGACTGCCAGATCAGCCATGCGGGCAGCTTGTGTGATACTTGCACCACCTCGCCACGCGAACAGTTCCGCGCTATCGAAGCTATTGCAGCTGTGCTCAGCTCAGTTTGTGCCCGTTTTACATTACATTACAGGCATTTAGCAGACGCTCTTATCCAGAGCGACTCACAGTTTCACATTTCTTTACATAAAATCAATTTATACAGCTGGATATTTTACTGAAGCAATTCAGGTCAAGTACCTTGCTCAAGGGTACAACGGCAGTGCCCCACCTGGGATCGAACCTGCAACCTTTGCGTTACAAGCCCAGTTCCTTAACCATTACACTAACACTGCCGCTCTGTTTTATCACTGGAGATGATCTAATGCCCCCCCTCCCCGGTGCTGCCTCAGTCTGCTCTGGGTCCGCTCACGCAGTTTAGCCGGTCCGGTCCACTCGATCTGTGTGACTTCCCGCTCCAGCGTCTGCGTGCGTCACAGGGCGTCTTAACTTTCTGTAAAGGGACACCTGGCGATGTCTCTCGTGACAGTGAGCGATCGCGCGCTGTCTGTGTTTGTGGCGCGTTCGTCTGGCTGCGTGAAGCCAGGCCCGGTTCTACGAGGGTGCACAAGGGTGCATTGCACCCTCAGATTAATATTGTAATAAAACTTGTACACATGCACGTGCTTGCAAGCTCATAACACACGCAGCAGGCGGCATTCTTTGATCTTTTAAAAATAAATTCTTTGTTTTCAGATTTTCTCCCGTTTTTCTCCCAATTTAGTAGCCAATTACTCCCGCTATTCTTAGGTCAATCCCCTCCCTTGTAGTTCGCTGCCGTAGTCCTGTGACCGGCAGTGACAGTGGTGAAGCGCTGCCTCCTCGTCATGCTGTCGACCGTAACTCCGGCACCCCAGAGCCACTCCTGTGTGCAGCGAACTGTGTGTGTCGGCTTCCCTCCCCCTCCCTTGGGCGGACAGCCAGTTGCCGCCCCTGGTGGCACTCCCGGCCAGAGCCGACTCTGTTGCGGACCGGGAAACGAAGGCATTCTTTGATCTTGCCTCACGCATTGTCACGTGACATTTGTTTGGTGTTACAGAGAATGTGTTTGGTGTTAGAGATCATTTTGACCTACTGTAGTCAACTTTTTAGTGTGTGAGCCCAGTTTGCAAACGGTTAGTTATGCGTAAACTAACGTAGCTAGGTACAACATCATAATGGATATTCTCAAATGGTTGCAGCAGAAGCCGAGCACCAGAAACACCACCGCCACCACCATCACAGCCAAACACACAGAGGGGCAGACTGTGGCAGCCAGCACAGTGTGTGCTGCAGCTAGCTACTAGTGCACCCCCACTCATTTCAGATGCACCCTTAGTGATTTTGTTCTGGAACCGGGCCTGGATGTATCCCAGAAGATGTTCAATTCTTATATTGGGGAAAATATATATATTTGGTACAGTGTGCTGTCAAGGAAGCAACTCATGATAAAAAAATGAAGACGTAAAGCCAGCCCCTCTTGTAGCATAACTGCATTGAACCGCACTGAGGTATAGGAAGTGGCTGGTAATGAATTGCAGCCATTTCGTGGAGCATAAAGACACGTTTATCGTGGGAATAGCCCATCAAAATATACACACTGGCATATCTGTCAGGCGGGCGAATCTCCCGTCAGCAGCAGCGACACTGTGAACATCGCCCGCTGAACGTGAACGGGATGTAAACGAGAGAGAGAGAGAGAGAGAGAGGCTGTGTTTGAGGACGAGCTGTGCGCTTTCTCCCCTGCGCTCCGGCAGAGAGGATGGAATCACTACGAGAGAGAGAGAGAGAGAGAGAGGGAGGGAGAGAGAGAGAGACCGAGAGAGAGAAAGAGAACGAGAACGAGAGAGGGAGGGAGAGAGAGAGAGAGAGAGAGAGAGAGAGAGAGAGAGAGAGAGAGGGAGGGAGGGAGGGATAGAGAGAGAGAGGGAGAGAGAGAGAGAGAGAGAGAGACCGAGAGAGAGAAAGAGAACGAGAGAGGGAGGGATAGAGAGAGAGAGAGAGAGAGAGATGGAGAAAGACAGGGAGACAGAGAGGGAGAAAGAGGCAGGGAGAGAGAGACGCTCCAGTCCGAATATAACGCAACGTTACAGGAACGGGGGCCATAAGATTCCGCTGTCTTTGAATTGAGTGTTTTTAGGTCATGTGACCACCCTGGTCTAATCTGCGGGCGTTGATCAGGAGGTTCTGATGGGTTTGGGAGGGTCGTGGCTAGATAGTAACCCTATTTTTACCCAGATCTCACGCATGTGCATTTGCTGCTAAAGTGGTACGTTTCAAAGATGAGCTGGTAACCCTAACCCTAAACCGTAACCCTAACCCTAACCCTAGGTTTAACTCTAACTCTCACCCTAACCATAACCTTAACCGTAAGTGTAAGAGAGCTGGAACGAGGGTTGGGACGCTTTCCATCATTACTATGGGGACTCAGTCAAACCTTGCGAGAGCTGGACAAAATGGGGGGAAATAGGGTTAATATCGCGCCATGACCGTTTTGGGAGCTCTTCCTAGCGACGGGTACCGAGGTCCACCTGTAAAGAGCGGCCGTGTGTCACGCTGTGATCACGTCTGTCTCGTACTCGTGCTTTACTGCGAACCGTCACTCAGAAAGCCTTCTCCTTTTAAAGCGGGCCCCTGTCTCCGTTATCAGAGAGAGGCTTGCAGTCGTAGGGAACCCTTGTTCGTCTGTCACCTCCCCACCACCCTCCCAACCCGCTATCTCCGCGGCGACAAACCGATTCTTGGAACGCGAGACTGGCTGGTGTGCTCTGAGGGGGCGGGGGAGGACCCTGGGATGATTGACAGTCCAGACAGCCAATGAGACGCCCGCTGTCAGGCTCGTCCCGCGCGCCGCTGGCCAATCCCGGCACGGTGCCCGAGTCACTTCACAGGAAATGAAAGATGAACGCGCGCCTTTAGCAGAGATGAGCAGATTAGCGCTCAGAGACTCCGAGGGTCCGCGGCTTTGGCAGGGATTTCACTGTCTGCTGCTCCCCGCCCCGCTCCAGCCGGCTAAACCTGGGGAGGAAGGAAAGTGCCAGTAATTACGGCTTTATTTTACTCTCCGGATTATCTGGGCCTTACCTAATGCGCCCTCATCCCCCTGTCCTGATTTGAGTGGCGGGAGGAAGAGAAAGCACTGATTCATCATCATGTATATTTCATCGTCCTCTCACAGGATTGGCTCTGATTTAACCGCCGGCAGAGCGATGGGGAACCGCCGCTCTGGTGCGGTGAGCGTATTCCTGTACGAGTTAGACGTGAAGTGTAATCCGCTCAGGGGAAAGACTCACAGCGTGTGTGAAAGTTTTTTATTTATACTTTTTTTTTTTTTTTTCATGCATTCATCGTTCTGTGATTAATTTTTGTTATTTTTAATAAGCCGGCATAGTGTTGCTTTTGGAAACCCACACCGCAATTATGGTCGCTCTGCTGACAGGTCCAAATTTCTCGTCCAAAGCCCCCCCCCGATCCCCCCCCCCCCCCCATACAGAACATTTTGCATGAAAGATGTGAAACGATTCATTCCCACCCTCCCCTCCCCCTCCACCCCCAATCCCATTGGGGGCCAAAAATGTGAAGTAATATGTTGTGTCTGTGGACATATGTCGTCTAGACCTTCGATTACGCAAATGAGCGCGGGGTTGGTACGGCAACACGTGAACAAGAAGAAGAAGGAAAAAAAGCCTCGTCTGCTCGCCGGCGGTCTGGCCCTGCCCGTTACCAAGGCGGCAGACAAAAGCGCCACCTGGCAGCGTGCCATCTCCGCGGGCGCAGGGCGCAAGGATCGCAACGGAGCCAGAGCCCGCCTCCCGCCCCCCATCGCCCTCCTCCTTCATCCATCGATTAGTCAGGAGAGAGGTGTGGGGGGGCAGGGGAGGGGGGGGTAATTATATGGGCTTAATGATGTTTTTTTAATAATCCACGTCAAACATGATGAAAGACTTGGATGTGTCCCAAAATTCTCCCGCGATTTCTTTCTTTTCCCCTCCTCCCCCCTTCTTCTCCTTCTTGTGTTTTGTCCCCCTGACGAATGCGTTATGATATTACAGAGCAGCGATATGCAGCTCTCTGACACGCCACTGTGGGACTCTCTGTATAATAGACCGCTGTCTCTGGGTCCCATGAGCTTCAGAATCTAATAACACTCAAAAGATACCTCTGGGTCCACGCACACTCACACACACACATACACACACTTACACACACTCATACACACTCATACACACACTCACACTCACACACTCATACACACTTACACACACTCACACACACTCACTCACACACACTCACACACGCACACTCACACACACGCACACACACACACTCATACACACACTCACACACACACACACACACACACACACACATACACTCATACAGACTCATACACACACACACACGCACACACACTCATACAGACACACACACACTCCGTACAGTCACATAAGACATGCGCACAGAGACACACACACACACACACTCACACACACAGTCAGATAAGACACACACACAGACACACACACACACACAGTCACATAAGACACGTACACACAGACACACACTCCGTACAGTCACACAACACATGCACGCACGCACACACACACACACACACACACACACACAGGTCCTGGTTAGCTCCCACGGTCGGGGCTGCTTGGCTGCGGCCCAGATGAGAGAAGCGGGTCTGATTGAATGCTGGTAACCGGATTGGACAGAGTGCTAATTTGCCGCCGTGCGTAACGGTCGCGCGCGTACACATTCTGCGCCGACATTAGCAGATTGAGTTCTTTGTCGGCTTGGCTTGACCCCCGAGAACACGACGTGAAATGACGTGAACACGCACAGAGAAGCACCCGGACACGCCTCACGCGACACGATGCTCACGCGCCGAGGATCGATCGATCGCGCGCTCAGACGCGCAGCTCGAAAAACCTTACACGTTTCCAGGAATGCCTTAGGCAAATCGATTTTTTTTTTTTAGAAGGAAGGAAATGTGTTTTACTTTTCAACAGTGCCGGCATTCTTTGCGTAAAGCCAGATTAATGACCGCTCCGTGCGGAGTTTTAGACATGACGTGCGCAAACCCACGGGGATTTCCATTACTGACCATAAGGTATGGGGATATCCAATTTCTGTCATAACTGACGTAACTGGCATCGTGATATCCGGCCCAAAGCCGTCGTACCCACTTGTACAGTCACAAGAAACCAAAGACATGGATAATTTCTAGTCATAGCTTGCTAATATACAAGACGACTCATAACTGCTTTCTTCTACTCCACCCTATTATTTGTTTTCCGAATAATAATAAACAATATCATAAATTATTAAATGAATGAAAGAATAAATATAGACTAATAAATCCCTAAATCTCTCAGATCAGTCTAGTACAGTAGTGAGCACTTGCGCTCTTGATTCGGGGTGGGGTGGAGGGGGTTTAGGGGTATGTGCACCGTGTCTAGACAGGAGACGGGACCCTGCACGCCGCCCCAGACGGGTAATAACAGCCCTGAAACGCGCAGGTATCGTCCCACCGACACCACCGCGGTCCTCCTCTGGCCCGGAGCCATGTCACTGTCTGTATAGCAGCGCTCAGCGCTCCTTAATTATCCCCGATCCGCTGGAAACCCGGAGAAAACGCGGCGTTGGTTTCCTGTTCCGGCATCCCACATCCTGATAATGGCTTTGAGCGGCCAACGTCGTAGGACGTCTTTAATGTCCTTTGAATTGTGGCTACAGATTTACCTACAGGGTCCCAGTTTAACTATGTGGTTGCTCCTAGCACCCAGGAACTGTACTTCCCACTAGGGTGGCTTTCAGCTAAACTGTTCTTGACTACGGTTAACACTTTGTTGTACGTCGCTCTGGATAAGAGCGTCTGCCAAATGCCTGTAATGTAATGTAATGGTTCTCAACTGGAAATAGGGTTGCCAGCTTTCTGTCGTCAGAATCTGGGACAGAAGGCGGGGTTCTGGGGGTGAAAAGCGGACATGGCGTTGTACGGATGTAAATCAACACATACTGTATATTGTAACGGCGACTGCCGTTTGCTTTTTTTTGCCATTCCTTGATCGCGCTGCCAGCTGTACTACAACAATAGCTTGTAGACGCAGGGCAATGGCAATAACAATGGCAGCCCCCAAGCTTACTTAGCATACGATGTGGCTACGCTTACGCTGTGTGCAAAGGAACAGAGAATTTTGTTGTACGGGACGAGGCAAATTTGGCCCCAAAACTGGACGTCCCGGCTAATACGGGCCAGTTGGCAACCCCAAGTGAAATGGAGATGCAGGCCACAAGAAAAAAGCCACTCGCTAGCACGTCGTCCCAGTTAATTGGAAAAAACGGAAACTAAACGGAATCCGCGCATTGACTTTAAACCAACCATTATCTCTCGCCTAAAGCCTCGTTTTCTTTTTCTTTTCATTTAATTATTCCATTACTGCATTTCGCGTAGTGCAACTACACTACTACAGTACTTCTGTGGAGGCAAGGGGAGCTTATTAAATAATTTCTGTTTCATTTGCATTTTTTTTGCTCGTGTTTGCCAGCTATACGGCTGAATAAAGACTTTGACAGGAAGTGTTCCTGGTGTGTGGCTTGGAGGCAACGGTGTTTTGTTTCGCGTTTCATCGCCTGACGAGAGGACACACTCTGCTCCCACACCCACCCACTAGAGACAGTTCAGGAGCTGGTTTTTTGATCGAGCCGTCGGCGGAGATTATATTTGTCAAATATTTGTCCCACTGCTCACCGTCTGCTGTCCCGCTGCATACTGCCATCTGCTGGATACTCTGTGCACTGCGCACGGCACGTAGCCGCTCCTTGCAGCTCGTTAAATTCTGAAATATAAGGAAGAGGACCTTGCCTCCTCCAGCAGTAGCCTTCCGCGACTGATCTCAGGCTAATGTATATATTATATTATATACTTGCCCTCCCTCTACCCTGTGTATAGAGAAACTGTGGGTGTTTTGAGTTAACACCGCTCTCACGGTGCTGTAGAAATTGGTGCGCGATGGTATATAGGTCAGGTTTAATTGGCAAACAGTGTTGCAGATTTGTTTAAGCTGAGTGCTTCAGTCCCGGTAAAAAAAAAAAGTAACAAAATTGCTTGATGATAGTGATTTATGAATCCCGTTTGCGGTGGCAGGTAAAGGAAAATGAGCCCAACAACATGATTTATTATCTGTTCAGTTTAGTTCTTGAACACGGCTTTTGATGAATTTCACCTCGATTGTGGTGCGACGGAAACACCGCACAGTGTATAGTGTGCATTTCTGTTTGTTGTTTGTTCGTAATTAGGAAGCTCAACGCAAAACATCTGGAGCAGTGTTTATTTCATTTTCACTCAAGGCCGTCGTCCCTGTATTCCTTTGGATGATCGTGATTGGTGGATTGTTACGGTATCTCGGCAGTTTCATTTCTTCTTCTCCACAGCAGTACTGAAATGGTCCCGGTACCGTAACTCTTCTAATAATGCACCCCCCGTGAAAGCGTGTGCATGTGGACGCATCTGGCCCACGAGCCGCAGAAACACGGCAGTCTGAGAGGCTTGTGCGTTTAGGTTCATTCACAACACAACAGACATGGGAGTTTCAGCGCTTCATAACCACCTCCCTCTTTCAGCAAAACATTGTGTGCAGCCATCTTTTGTCCTTTATTTTTTTGAAAGAAACCGTATTCTCCCTCTCCCTCTCCCTCTCTCTTCCTGTCCCTCTGTCTCTCCCTCTCTCTCCCTCTCTCTCTCTCACTCCCTCTCTCTCTCCCCTCTCTTTCTCCATCTCCCTCCTCCCTCTCTCTCTCCCCTCTCTCTCTCTCTCTCTCTCTCTCTCTCTCCCCATCCCCTCTCTCTCCCTCTCTCTCTCCCTCTCTCTCTTTCTCTCTCTTTCTCTCACTCCCTTTCCCTCTCTCTCTCCCTCTCTCCCTGTCTCTCCCTCTCCCTCTCTCCCTCTCCCTCTCTCTCTCACTCCCTGTCTCTCTCTCTTTCTCCTCCCTGTCCCTCTCCTCTCTCCTTTCCCTCTCTCTCCCCTCTCTCTCTCTCTCTCTCTCTCTCTCTCTCTCTCTCTCTCTCTCTCCCTCTCTTTCTCTGTCTCACCCACTCTCACTTCCTGTCCCGACTGATTTAACCTTTGCTGTTCTCTCCTCTTGCACCTTCATTTCCTGTCTGTGAAGCACCCTCACCCTCACCAGGTTTCATCTGCAGGCCATGTTTCTGCAGTCACACTTTACCATGGGGGGGTCCCCTTTGTCTGTTTGTGAAATGCAAATGTATTCATATCTCCCAGAACAGCCTAATCTGGATTTCAGCCCCTGCGCTCTGGAGCCCCAGTGAACCCTCACTCTTGGCGGGCAGTGAGCCAGGCGAGGCCCAGGCTTTTGGGCCTTCAGTTAGCTCCTGAGGTGTCTCCTCACAGTGTTGTGAAAGTCAGAAGGACAGCGTAGGGATTGATTGGGGGAAAGGGGGGAGTGGGGGGAGGCTCTCACCACGCTCTCATCAATATGCATCTGCTCATCCCCGCGTCCTTGAGTAACCGCCTGAATCGGGTTCTTGAGTCAGCAGAATGGTGCATCACTAATGAACGTAGCATGGGAGTTCAGCTCAGACCTCTCCCTGCTCCCTCTCCCTCTCCCTCTCCCTCTCTCCCTCTCTCTCT
Source organism: Aldrovandia affinis (assembly GCA_029706075.1). Taxonomy (NCBI): domain Eukaryota; kingdom Metazoa; phylum Chordata; class Actinopteri; order Notacanthiformes; family Halosauridae; genus Aldrovandia; species Aldrovandia affinis. Next base: position 80,223 of record JAINUG010000553.1, read on the forward strand.
CTCTCTCTCTCTCTCTCTCTCTCTCCCTCCCTCCCCCAGTCTGAGGAGTGGGCTTCAGGCAGTCCGTGGTGAATTGCTTGTGATAAAAAGTGAGAGTGAGAGAGTGAGAGAGTAAGGGCATCTGGGCACAGCGCTAAAAGCAGCAAAAAAAAAAAAATGGAAGGAAAACAATTCTGAGAAAGGAAGGAAAAAAAGGCTGAAATCAAAAGGCAAAATGGCCCCAATTAAGAGCGGCTTCTGTTCTGTTATCTTCGTCAGGTAGTCAACTGCGTCTCTCTCTCTCTCCCCCCCCTCTCTCTCTCTCTCGCTCTCTTTTTAAAATGCTTATTATGAATTGATTAACCACCTAGAATAAATTTAATATAAGTGGGCAATAATTAGGCGGTCTGTGCGGTTGATGCAGGAGGAAATGTTGCGTTGACATTACGAGAGTCTTAAGTATTGGGCCCTGTTTTTGAAATGAGGGAGTTGTGCTTCGATTGTGTGGGTTTGGTTGGTGGTTCTTTGGTTGTGTGGGTTCGGTTGCTGGTTGGTTGCTGAGTTTTTTTGTCGTGCCTTTTCCAATTATGATAGTTTTTTTTTTTTTTTGACAGTCAGCTTTTAAAATCGACACTCTTGCTCCCCCTCACTCCATCTCCATCTCCATCTCCCTCTCTCCTCCCTTCCCAAAGATGTCTCCCCGGCTCTGCTGGTGTTGTTGCAGTGTTGTGGCAATTTGTGCCACAGACACCGTCTTCCTCTGCGCCGGTTTCCTTGGTGACAATGGAGGCACGTTTGGCGATGCTAAAATAACCGCTATCTCTTTGAGAGTTTTGGAATTTAAAAGGTGTGTGTGTGAAGCAGTGAATAAACGGTTTGATGAAAGGATTCTGCATGCGGCCCCTCTCTCTCTCTCTCTCTCTCTCTCTCTCTCTCTCTCTCTCTCTCTCTCTCTCTCTCTCTCTCTCTCTCTCTCTCTCTCTCTCTCTCTCTCTCTCTCTCTCTCTCTCTCTCTCTCTCTCTCTCTCTCTCTCTCTCTCTCTCTCTCTCTCTGCAGTAGACATGAAGACGTGTTTAAATGTGGTCGGAGCTCTTTTCCGACTTTGCGGTCCTCGGTTTGGTGGCTTACATTTCCGTTTGTACACTTTAGCCATTTAGCAGACGCTCTTATCCAGAGCGACTTACAAAAAGTGAATTTATACATGGTAAGATTAATCATGGTTAGTGCAAGAGATCAGTGTAGTAATACAGCAGTATGCATCATTGTTGGTAGCTGCACACCTTACCTGTAACACAGGGAAAGAAAAGTTAGTATTATTAAAAAAAAACATAAAAAAACAAACAACAGTGGTGATGACAGTTTATTCATGTGTAGAATCAGTGGTGTAGTGGAGTCAGTGGTAGTGGAGTCTTGACATGTGGAGTCAGAGCAGCTCACCACACGTCCAGGAGGAGACGGAGGAGGGCTTGAAATGGAGTCGCTCCTGTGATTCGGCTGCTTTCGGGGCTTTGTGTTTAGGGCGTGACTGGCACCGCACTGCGGGGGGCTGCCCAAAGCGCAGCACCTCTCGGGAGACGGGATGCCCTGCTGATCTCTCCCCTCTCTCCCCAAAAGCTCCGCCTTGTCTGGGACGTCCCAGCTCATCTGCACCAAGACATGCATTTAACATTTTAGGCATTTTAGGCATCTTCTCCAGAGCGACTTACAATAAGTGCATTTAAAATGGCAAGAACAATCGCAGCTAGAGCAAGTGATCTGTGCAACAATACCACACCTGCCATCGTAGACAGATGCACACGCACACCACACCCACAAAACAAGAGAGTTTTTTTATTATTACTATTAATATATTCAGCGGAAGTGTAGACATGTGAGAGGAGGAGTGAGAGAGTGGTTGGGGAGGGATGGAGAGAAAGAAATGCAAGCAACAAGGGAGCAGGGAGAGAGAGTTTGTGGAGGAAAAAAATTGTATATGGATACATTTATATACATGCTTATGTTTATCACCATACAATATATGATCATTTAATATTGTTATATTGTTGTTTGTATTTGTGAATATGAACACTATGCTTTGGCAACATGATTGTATTCGCCATGCTAATAAAGCTCCATTTGAATTTGAGAGAGAGAGAGAGAGAAGCAGTTGACTACAAGACGTAAGATAACAGGAGAAGAGAGAGAGGGAGAGAGAGATGGGGATGGCTATCGCGGTCCATCTCCGGTCGTGGAGTCGGGGACCGCGCGGTCCAGAGCGTCTCCGTGGCGATGGCGGTGCGGTGTTGCGCTTTAATTATCCCCCTGCGCTCGGGTGACTGGGGTGATATGCTAATGCCTGTTGTCGTCGGCGGCGATGAGAGAGAGGCGCGGTGCATTATTCAGCCCGAAGGGTGCGCAGCGCGCCTCAAAGGAGGGGTTAAGCCCAAGGAGCCGCCGAACGGCAAATTAGGAATTTAAACGTGTTTTTATTTAGGCTTGCTTTTTCACAGGCACAGGAGGAGGAGGAGGAGGAGGAGGGGGAGGGAGGCAGGACAGGGAACAGGTATAAAGCCATGGTGGCAAAGAGAATAAATAAATGTATTCATAAACGAAGTGGGCAGAGGTCTGAACAAATATGTGTCATTGTTAAGTGGTCCTTCAATGCCTTTAGTGGGAGGGGGGGGGAAAAAAACAAAAGCGTGTTTTTTTTCTTCTTCCTTGGTTAATGTAACGCGCGCTGAAATACATCAAAGCCGCCTAGGCTGCTACAGGACGTGCCCCCTCAAAAGCCTCCGATAATTAAATTGCCTTGTTGTAATGATAATGTTAAACGGTTTGGTTTTTTTTTTTAAAAAGATTTTTTGCGGAATGCTGATGGATCTGAGGATGAGCGCAATCCTCCGTTCCCGCGCGCGGCCTGGCGGCGGTGGTGGTGGCGGCGGCGTAGGACGCGCCGCTGCGAGGATTTCTTTCTTTTCTCGCGGTGGAAGAAGCGCATTTATTTCATCGCTATCTCTTCTGTTATTAGATACGGTGAGCGGTGCCCGGGGAATAGCCCTTTTGTTAAAGGAATTAGCCCACTGCTGAGGGAATAGCCCTCCGCTAAGTAGTCTCGTCGCTCCTCGTCGCTCTCCACCGTCGTCGGGGGAATTGCCGGGGAAACTCGACGCTAATCCCCCCCTCGCTTGGCGACGAAAGGCACCAGATCACCGCTTCGTTAGCCGCTTATGAAGATAAGTCTTCTAATTGGCCGGCTGCGGGGCTCGCACGCGCTCAGTCCGCTCCTCTTTCACAGGGGGGCCAATCGCTGGGCCCGGCTGCCCGTCTCTTGTCTGTCCTTCTTTCAGGTGTATAATAATGAGTAAGGGCCAATGACGTCGACGGTCCAGGTGCCCGCTTTCAAACCCGGTTTCTTTGTTTAACTCTTAACTGTGTAAACTAAGTGGGTTTTACACCTCGCTGGTCTTTGACTGGTTCGGCTTTCATCTCTCCCAAGTTGGCTGAAAGGCGTTCTCTTTCTCTCTCTCTCACTACTCCAGGTTTTCGCTCATTAATTTTAGTTTCCCTTTGCCCACACAAACAAGACAACTCTTCCTCCTCCACAAACAAGTGCATTACTGCGCTTTTGCTCACAGCAACGCGCCCACTTGCCCTCTCCGCATCGAGCTTATTGGGGCAGGTAGAATGTTCCGGCAGGTATAAAAGATTGCCTGAGCCGGCTGGCCTCTTGGAACACCGTGTCCGAGAGCTCCAGGTGTATGGAGCTCTTGATTGGAGGTTTTTAGTTTCACACCTTCCAGCCAATGGGAGTTAAGCTGTCGACCAGTCTCCACCAATGAGTGGAGGTGAAGCAGGTGGGCCTGGGCCACGGTCTATAGTGGTCACAGTCTCCAGGCTGGGTCCATTGTGGTATGAACGGGGTCTTCCACCTCCCATCCACTCAGGAGACCACAGCGAGCGGCATCAGGGCTGTGATGTCACGTGGAGCGGGGCGATGATGTCACAGCGGCTGAGCCCAGCTGGAGCCAGCGTGATGGAGCACCCACCCCCCACCATCCCCTGGACTTGGCGAGCGCAGGCAGGCTCGCTGCTGTCGTCCGTATTATGAGCAGCTCCCGCGGTCTGAGAGAGGACGCTGCTCTGCGGATTTAAAGTGAGTCGCGCTGACTCTCAGGCAATGCTCTCCCACTGCAACAGCATCAGATGGAGCCGCACGCACTTTCTACTGAGCTAAAAACAGGTATTAAAGGTAAGAGTCTGGCTTTGTGTCGCGAGACTACTTGTGCAGTCGGCTGGGTGGAGAAATCTTTCCGCTAAGCCACTTGGGAATTCATTTTGAAAAGCCTTATTCTTTAAATCTCCGGCCATACCATACTCTCCGGTCCGCTCACCGTCATTGTCACAACGTGCTGTTTATTTACACCCCAAACTTTGTTCTCCTGGAGGGCGTCTAATAAGTGTGTTTTAATTAATTACTCCAGAGATGGTGGATTGTGATGGTTTGGCTTTGTGACGAGGAGCTGCTGGTGCCCAGGGTGGCAGTGTGGAGTTTAATCCTCTTTAAAATAATGGGCACTAAATCTTCTCCACTCCACGCTTTTCTGCAGCGCTGCTGTGCATATCTCTGCCATCTATTAAATATTAATGTCTGTATGTATCAGTGTCTAGAGGGATAGAGAGAGGGGAGAGAGGGGCGGTGGGAAGAGTGGAAGGGGGGAGCAGAGAGTGAGAGACAGAGTGAGCGTGAGAGAGAGAGACTGAACGAGAGAGGACAGGCCACAGGAAATGGCTGTAAACCCCCCACACCTCTCACACACAC